>OMLP01031060.1:0-23017 GCA_900302685.1 Spondyliosoma cantharus
ACTTATATAAACTTTCTAACTAAATTATGCAATTCCACACCGTATAAGCAATACATTTAATGAGTTTGGTTATTTCTTTACACATAACTAGATATCAAAATAAACTGATCTTGTGGAGATGCTGCTCAGCACTTTCAATAGACAATGTCCTGGGAGAAACCCAGCATGTTTATCATGTTTTTTATGGTAGCAACTCCCTGCCCTTCCTTTTATTAATTATTTTAAAAAAAATAAACACATTTCAGTGAAAACTATTATACATCAACAAACACTGTCTATGAGTCCTGTCCACATTCTTTGTCGAGTAAATACTAGTGGTATTATAAATGAAAACTTAATCTTCCCATCTCTACAGGATTCAACTAACAGGTCACGTTATGGTTAAAATGAGTAAAACCCCGCGGACACAAGATAAACCCGAGAAACATGAAGGAGAAGTCGGTGGAGCATCTTGGCCCGGGGTTCAGTAGTTCAGGTTAAAAAGGTTAATATTATCTGAAGGAGCGTCTGAGAGGCAAAGATGCACAATGCAACCACTGACCTGTAACAGAAAACTTGCCAGTGGTCACAGAAGCTTTCACAGAGGGACAGGGCTGTGTCATTTATTAACATGGCCCTGATTTAAACACAGATGCCAATCACAGAACAATGCCAGTCACTATGTATTTGCCCTTTCTACACAGACTGGTTTGTAATGAGGCTGAGCTAGACGATGGACCTGACCGTAAAACAAAAGACAAGACTGGAAACAAGAAATTCTTTAGTGAGGCTTGTGGCTTCAAATATGAGCTCCTTCCGCTTGCTAATTTACTGTTAATCCCTCTTTTTCCTAATGGAGCCATTCATCTCAGCATCAAGTGTGCAATAAATGGCGTTTTAGTGGCAGGTGTCCACATCTGCAGCATAGAGAAAGAAAGGCATTGGTTATTTAGCTCAAGGAGATAAACAGACAAGTTTATACTCCAATACAGACAACTGTTTGCGTAAATAGGCAACTATTTAAGTAAATGTTTAACATGTTTTTTTTATTATACATATTCAATATTTGCGACTTAACTGAGTAAATATCTGATTAACAAGATTATGAAGGTAACCAGACATTCAATGCCAATGCTGGCCTTTAATACTCAGGACAATGCTATTGACATAATTAGGTTTGTCCCATAAAGGAGATAAGGCTCTAAACCCAATCCTGGTCCTGACCAATCCTCGAAATATGAATAAACACATACAGAGTCCTACACATTTTGTAAAACAATCCACAATCATATGACGGAATAGCAATCTAAAAAACAATTAGCAGCTGTGATATGAGCTGCGAACAATGGTGGGTGGTGATTAGCAGCTCAGTAGGGATGGCTTCTCTGGTCGGCAAGGCACATTCCCTTCAAAAACAACCTCACATTATAGTTTCTCTGCTGACCCAGATGACCTCACACTAATCAACAAGAACCTAGAACACAAATGGAGATTAGTCTGTCAAGACTTAAAACCAGAATGCAAGAAACGTCCGAGTGTGCGTTATAAGCCAAACCAGCAGTATGCAAAGCATGGCAAAAGACAGATTGTATTTTGAAAAAAGGCTGCATGACAAGAAATTAAACATAAACAACACCATATGCACATGCTTGACTAAAACCACAAAGGTGTGAGGCCCCACCCACCTCGAGGGACCAAACACAGACTGAAAGGAGAACTGGAGGATTGAAGTGAGGGGTGGGGTGGGGGTTAGAGTCTAAATCAATGGGATGCTCCTGATAGCAGATCCCAGACAAACAAAACTCACAGTTGGGACGAGGTGCTGGCAACAGACTCCCAAAACTCCCTTGAGAACCATTATGTGTGTGTTCTGACATTTGATGCTACATCTTCTCAAGGGGTCACCCCGCTTACAAGATTCAACTGTGCACCACTGCTGTATGTCGCTACTGCAATTAGAATCTTTACATCTCATCAATAGCACCATTGAGCTGACCAGCCAGCATCCATCTACTGCTGGCTTCCAACAACTCTACTCTGCTCCAACTCCATCTCATGACCTCAGCCTTCTTGCTCGTTTTATAGACGCAGACAGAAACAACCGTACTGATTCTTCCAGGAAATATGGGTTGGTGATATGGTTAAATCCCTTTGTCATGGTATTGGCAATATTTATACACTGTATGTAGAGACAAAATACATTTCTAGAAAATTGTCAATCAACAAAATTAACAAAACAGGAATATCAGTTCTTGCCTAATCCAGCAAATTGAATACTACAGGCTGGCTAATACTGCTTTGAAAGGCTAAAACATGCAGCTGCATGCTGTATGAGCCAGTCTAACTCATGCTGTGCAGTAAAACATTGTTCAAAGCCACAGAACTTCAAATTCTACCAGGGATCTAAAAGGTTTTAAATGGTTCCAAATACATCAGACTGGATGATGCACAAATCTTTATATTTCAGTTTCATTAAATAGTCCCGCCAAAAATGTCATTCAATGAGAAGCTGAACAAAGCGATACAGAATATATATGATACTGTCAGACGTTGTGAAATAAGATGAACATAACAGCACTCAAGTGACACAAAATTGGAAAATTGGTGTTAAACTAGGAGTTAAAATATGCTCAACACAAAAAAGATTTTCATAAGGATTCCTTTTGTTTGCATTTGACAGTATTGCAACAGAGATATGTATGGACAAGTTTAACACTAAAAAGGTGAAAAAGAAAAGTTGTGTTTTGGTTATGTCATGTAATGTCATAGCAACCCGTTTTCATTTTTTTTAAAATAATGTGAGAAAGAATGTTGTAATCTTTTGGCCACCTTAAATGAGTGTTGTGTTGTTTTTGTGATGAAGTACAGTACGATATTGTTATCTGGTGACATTTGGCTAAGCTGCTCCCAGAGTTTCCCAAACAATTAATTAAAGAAATAATTTTCTTTTGTGAATGAATAAATCACTGAAAAATACCACATTATTATACCACAAATACTATTGGACTAATTTAACCTACTGTAAACAAAATTGTACAGTAACAGCTCATGTTATAGTTGTGGTAAAAACTTTACCCTTTCAGCTTCA
The DNA here is from genome assembly GCA_900302685.1 of Spondyliosoma cantharus. Taxonomy (NCBI): domain Eukaryota; kingdom Metazoa; phylum Chordata; class Actinopteri; order Spariformes; family Sparidae; genus Spondyliosoma; species Spondyliosoma cantharus. The sequence continues at coordinate 3,068 of OMLP01031060.1, forward strand.
TTTATTTCATTGATGAAAGGGGGACCATTGCTCCTTTAGTGATTAGATCTTCCAGCTTTGGTGTTTGGAGGTGCTGTAAATAAAAGACAAATGTTTTATGGCAGGGGCGAGTGAGAAAGGAGTGAAAGAGCTGCCAACAGACAGCCCATATAAACCATGCTTCAATAAACCACTTCCTGCAACCTCCTTTCATTGACTGAACCCAGGGAGAGCCGGCATTTACAGCTCAGTTCCTGTTATTTGGTAGTGGCTGCCCCGTCTTTCTGCACCTCCTCCCCTTCCCCATCCTTTCATACCAGCAGCAGCAGCAGCCAGCCTGCAGCTTTCATGGCTCTTGCTTTCTTTGTGTTCACCTATACAAGTAGGTATGATTTCTGAGGAATCGTAAAACAATTACTGGCAAATTCCTGCAGCTCTTTGATTTCTGCCAGACACTGGGAGAGGGGGATGAAGTGGGGGTCTCAGGACCCTTTACAGACAAGGTTGGGTATTTCCATCCTAAACGCTGCACAGATGGCCTCACGTTAAGTCCCCGATGTATACACAGACTCACACGCTGCTTCTTCCAGCTTGTGTCAGCTGTAGAAGTTTCGAGCTGCTGGATCACAGTAATTGATATGGTTCTCTATGATGTGGGTTCAGTGGGCTCTTTTTTTTTTTTTTTTTTTTTTTAGCATTTATTGGTCAAACTTAACTCCTGACATCCTAAAGTAGATGTTGCAGAATTTCTGCAGATCCTGCATCAGCATGTCAAATGCTACCTGTTCCAGACTGTTACTGTCCTCTCTCCCTAGAAGTGAGACAATCATCAAGTGATATGGGTGAATTAATGATGCAGAGATAAAGGAACAACCAATTTTGTGCATTGCAACATACAAGGAAGATTTGCCTTTGAGGTAAACCAATTTTTCTCCCTGAACATTAAGAAAATGGACAAACTCTTGAAATAAAAGTTCTAAAATCTCCTCTTCAAAGCTTTGTTTGATCATGAAACTATTAAAGAGCTGAAGAGCACACAAATACTGACATAATTTGCTTACATGCACACAACTCACCAGCACAGGTTTCTGGTTTGAAAGGGGCCAAGCTAATCTTAATACGCTTATCCGAGTCCTTCAGCATTTTGTATCGCCACTTCTGAATCCGATCTGATACCGAGCTACTTGATGATCTTCATAAAACCTAAAGAATCAGCTTGAAGGTGTGTCTTTAATGGATGATGTACTGGCCTTGTAAGTCAACTCACTAGACCACTTCTCTTAAAAAAAAGTTAAGAGTTAAAAGGCTGCATTACAGAAAAGGGATTTTTAGTGACTGTTCAACTTGTTCTTATACTTAGCCCGCTTAGTCATTATATCCACACATTACTGATGATAATTGAATCTGATTGTGACCAGAGAGCACACCCATTAAGTCAGGAAATTATCAAATTTAATGCCATGTAATATTATTTTTGTCTTACTGCTCAATCTCATAAAGATGGGATTTGATTCCTTTCAAAAGACATAAGATCTTAAGACATATATGGTTTGGAAAAATGTGTTGTTTTTTTTGGTACTCACAAATCAGGGCATATTTTAATAAAGAGATAAAACTCATTGAGAATTGTGATGCCAATTTAATTGATATATTCATTGAGCCAGCAAGAAAGCTATAACACGAAAATGGTTAGAGGCCAAACCTCCAACAAAGACTAATTGGATAGATATGGTTACTACTATTTAAGGGATGGAAAGAATAACTTTTTTATTGAATTTAAGGACTGATAAATTCCTGCGGTACTGGGAAAAATGGATTGTGTATATGACCTCACAAGATGAACTGACTTGTATATCCTTCAATGCAATTGCTTGAATAAATACAAAGGTGACCAACTGTTTGTAGGTTCTGCAGTTTTTTAAAATCTGTATTTCTGTAATGTTCTTTAAAAAAAAAAAAATGACAAAAAAAGAACAGTGGACTGAACAACACAAGAGGAGTGCAGCTTTAGCCTGCATGAAACATTCAATCCTTCACTGGAAAAAGTCACTGTATAATGATGTCACTACTGTTTGCTTTGTGAAACTTTATTCAGATGGACAGAAGACAAAAGAAACCACACATGCACACATGTACAGGAAAGCATCCTTCATCTCCTGTGAGGATATTAATACTGGTATCATCACAGCTCGGAGATCACATTAGCAAAGCCACAGCAAAGAGGAAAGGAATGCACTGCCGCTTCTGAGCCATTTTTCAGCCTGAGGATCTGTATCTTATGTGTAGGTCACTGCAGTGACTTGACTTATGTGGTATGTGCACACAAGCCACAAATTAAGCCTGAGCGGAGGATGAGGGGAGTTAAAAGGTTTCATGCGAGTGTTCCACAGAGCCCAGGAGATGGCCAGAGGCTAACATATTGGCCCAATCATTAATGCATCAATCTGTGTATGTGTGTGTGTGTGTGTGTGTGTGTGTGTGTGTGTGTGTATGTTCAGCAGGCAATGTCCTATGTCTTTTGGAAAATTCAAGTTACAGGAGCAGTAATGAGCTTGTGGCAAATAAAATGACACGCTTAGTTACAGTCGAACAAGATTCACACTGACAATATCATTTCATCTCATATATTATTTTCAGAAAACAGGACTACTTTTTCAAGCAAAAAGGTTTTGTTTATTGACTGTGTGTCTGTCCTGGGAGAGGGACCCCTATTGTGTGCTCTTTCTGAGGAGTCTCCCAATGTTTTTCATGCTATAAAAGGTTTTAGCGAGTTTTCCTTACTCCTCCACCTTCTCTAGTTTGTTTGATAGAAAGCATACATAAATGCTTGGTATGGTGTGCCTGGCTGTGATCCGCTTGTACTGGGAATCATGATTTTCAAGCAGTTTTAAGACATTTAAAATGTTTTAACTTTTGGCTCAAGGTGCCGTCGCAATGCTTTTGCTGTTAATTACAAATGATGGTATTGTGCAGGCAGCCCCTCTTGACAAGCGCTCAAGACTGTTTTGCCCAAAATACGCTTTTCTAAGGCATTTTTGAAGAGGAAGTAGTCTTTGTGTGAGTGGTGTCTAAACCATTTGAGAAAGGATCACTCAAATGCATCTACTGCAGTGTTTGAACCTCACTCTCATGTTCTTTGTCTGCATAAGTAGAATTTCTGCAGTCATCCAGGAATCATACTTTGCCTTGTATGCATTATAATGAGTTGAGTTCATCCAGAAATTATCCACTGCCCTGTATAAATGTGCAGCCATCAAGGATGTATCCATTGCCCCAGCGGCAGCTCTCACACTAGTAGATTCATGTTTTCATTTCTCAAAATAAATGACAAAGATGTTATTTTTTGCCTTTGGTTGGTCTTTTTGGTGTACACCTGAAATGCATAATACTATAAATAAGAAGTGTGAATCTTTTGCGATCTCACAATTCAATTCGATTCCGATTCTTGGGTATCAGCCTCAATTTAGAATTGAGTCTCGATTTGAAATTGATTATTGCTCTCATGAATAAAAAAGGGTCCACTAATTTCAGTAGACCGTGCACTAAACCATTCACTGGGGTGCTTAATCTGCTGAAATACAATATTAGACACAACTGCAAATTAAGATAAATGATCTGCAGCCTTTTAATTTTAAAGGGTTAACAGCATTAATTAATGAATTCATTTATTTGAAAGCATGCATGTGCGTATGTGGATAACATAAACGTATTGAATACCATGGTGTGAGTTATGACATAGCGTCTCGGATAGCATGAAAAGTCATCACAAACATGTGGCCTGCTTGATGTTCGTGTTGCAAAGGTGATTCTCCAGATTCTAAATAAAAGACATGCTTATAGCCGCTGCCTATTTTGGAGGTAATCTTAGGTGCTGCACTTCCCTTGCCATTCAGTTCCACTTTTTTTCGTTCCGTCAACATCATGCCATTAATTAAAAAAATGTAAAAAGTTTTCTTTTTTTACATTAATGAAATTCATTCTGAATTGTAGAGATAGGAATTGAGGTTCTTATATGATTGATTTTTTTTTTTTACCCACCCCTACAATAAAGTATGTGCTGTGTAAAGCACACCATTCGAAAAACAGAGGTTTGCTTTGGTTTGGTTAATTGATTACAGAGCCAGTACAGCCGAGTTGAAGCACCACCATACCTCCTCTTTCACCCAGGAAAAATCTAGGTTTCGAGTGTTTTTTCATGTAACAAAAAGCTCCTTGGTCTTAAAAACACAAAAAGGACCTCAGCTCTTGTGCATCTTCCTTGCACTGCACAGACCACAAATCTCAAACTCTTTTCACCGAGCTCGCCTATTTCTTTCCCATTACACCGTCTTACATCTTTCCATAAAAGTGACAATCCTCTGAAATATCACAAACACCTTTGAAGAGATGCCATCTCCAGAGTAGATTAAATGGCAGCCGAGGCTCCAAATGAGGTGCTTAAGCAGCATGAGCCGCTGCTGCCTATTGCCAAAATAGCACCCCCTTCACTGGTTCCAAAGAGCTTCTTTACCTCCATTTGTTCAGATGGCATTGCCATTAGGCCGTCTCCATGGCAACACCTCAACGCTGGCCCGTTAACCGCATGGCAATAATGAAGCGCAGTGGCAGCTTTACTGACTGATTCATCATTAATCTAAATGTGTGTCTGGCAGCTTCTCTGAGCTGCACAACAAATCACTGAGAGTGTGGGAGGACGAGCAGTAGGAAGTTACGCTCACCGTCTCTTATCACTTTCCTCCCTAACTGCTTTCTATGTTTTGACTGCTATATACCCTGTGTGTGTGTGGAAATTCAAAGTGATGATATGTTGATAAGACAAGCAATAAAGAAACAACTGATGTGAAAAAGCTGTTTGAAATCCTATCAGCGTGTCATATGAGCCTACCTGTCATCAGCATCTTTACAAGAGTAAATGAAGCAAGGTTGACACAAATCTAAATAATACACACCTCTTAAAAGAAAGCTGCTAGTGAGCCAAGTGGCAATGATATATTTCATCTGTGCTGGAGTCTTTGAAATCCTGACAGGCCGCTGGGAATCCCTGGTCCACATAACAAACGCTTTCCTGCTGCCATCCTTCTCACAGAGTTCACACTCCTAAACTCCATTTATCATACACTGCTGTCAGTTATGTAAGAAAGATCCAGGTGGAAGTATCTCACCACACAGGGCTTGCATTCAATGTGCATCTGGTCAAATATTTTAAGGATTGCATTTTTGGTTTTGTTTCTTAACAAAAAAAACCCAATCCAATCATGAAAAAATACATTCAGGCATTGTGCTGACAAAACAGCATTCGACAACCTGGTGAAACAGGGAGAAGTTAAAATGATGTTCCACTCCATTTAGTATGAGATGGGTTCTTTCCTACTAGCACCATCCCACTCCTCACATGAAATATCAAGTTTCCAAGGATACCCACTATGTAACAAATGAAAGCCAATCTCCTAACACTTCACACATGTTCCTGCTGTCGATAAAAGTAAAGACAAAAACAAACAAACAAAGTGTTATCCATAAACTCCAAAGACAGCACACAGACTAGACTGCTTTAAGCAAAACGGCTGCAGTCAATTCTTGTCGACAGGTTTACTTCGTGCTTACGACTTGTTTAAATGCCGCCCATTTTATTTTAGAGTGGAGGGCAGGCAACATGTGCGGCATGCAGGTGAGTAAAAAGATTCATCTCCAACAGCTGCAAGCTGCACTAAATCAAACACTTTGGCAATAAGGGAGAAAAAAGAAAAGGAACGATTGGGAATCACTGACGCTGACCCAAACTTCCTGCATGTGTGTAGCCAGCTGTGTCCCTACTAGACCACTTAGACTGTTCTGGCTACTCCAGACCACCATCTACAAACCTGGATAGCTGGAAACAGTCACATATCATATCACCATCTCCTGCACCCTTGACTGTCAATTCTGTCTGATCAACAACTCCATCAGTGCAGAAACAATCAGTTGACTGATCAACACAAAATTGATATTAATACAACACCTTGATAAACGAGTAATCATTTGAGTCATTTATCAAGCATAGATGCCAAAAATTCTCTGGTTGCAGCTTCTCAAGTATTATTTATGCATTTGTAAAATCAGTATTTTGGAGCTTTGCTACTGGTTGAACAAAAACAATCAGAAGAGCTCACCTTGGGTTCTCTGAAAATGTAATGAGAATTTTTCACCCTCCTCTGACAATTTGGAGGCGCACTATTTAACTGAAAATGAGTTGTCAGATTTACGAGATATCATGAATTATGCTGATTTTAATTTGCCACCTGAAGTCAATCTGCCACTTGTATTTGGAAAAAAGAGTTGGTTGGATGGGAATTAACTAGATTTGAGCTCACTAATGTCATATTACCAAAGAATACACCATTATGAAAACTAGAGTGGTAGAGTGCATACCTCCAACAATGCCTAATAGCCCCTTTTTGTACTCGCACACAGATACCAGCCACCTAAATGTGACTGATGTTTTTCATTGAGATCCAGGCATTTTCCCCTGAGAAATTCACAAAAAATTTGAAAAAATGCCCCATCTCAAAATGTTAACTAAAGTAAGAAAGAATTCCTGGATCTGTTGGAGAATCATATTTCTTATGTTGGGGAAGACTCGGGAGGATTATCATGGCAACACTCTGTGCAGACAGACGTGCTGTTATTTTCTCTCCTCCAAGATCTTCTTTTATAAACTATCTCAACATAAGCCTCTGAGTCTTCTTCATCTCTCCTGAGCGGTCAAGTGAGCCGAAATTCCACAACAGGATCCGTCCCATTACTGCATCGAAATGTCTTGGCGGAGACCCATCCTCCATCCAAGTTTAGTGGAAATACATTCAGTAGTTTTTGTGAAATCCTGCTGACAAAGCAACAATACTTTTTCCACTCCGCTCCACTTCATTTATTATTTTACAGCTATAGTTGCTAGTTTCTTTTCAGATCAATATTTTATACTTATTCATGATCAGTTAAAATGAACTCTAAATTTTGTACGATCCACAAGGTCTATTTTCACTTTGGCTCAAACATTCTGTATATCCGTTGCCATATTGGCAATTTGTGGACGTTTTACCTCTTAAATCAGTATTGGTCTCAACAATCGCATATTGGTTGGGCTCTAATGTAAAGCATTTATATATCTCACAATGTCAGAGCATACAAAGGTGGATTTTCCCTTCAAGAAAATTTATGTGCAACATAGAGATGATCCATCCAACAAACCAAATCAGCACTTGTATCATGTTACTAGCTGGTGAACATAACATTTTAAAATGTTAGTCTAATTGTAACAAACTGCTGCATTCACCTGAGCAGGCCTGCAACTCTAGAGCCATTCTCTCCAATTTATTACACATGGGCTGTGTTTCAATGAGAAACACTCAAGAGCATCTGAAGACCCAATAGAGCAGGAAGCACTCTGGTTCACAATTTGTCACCATGTAAAAACACACAGGCCCCAAAGACTTCACAGACACTGGAAAACCCTCATGGCATGTGTCATCATGTGAGATTTACTGAAGGCTCTCCTGCTCACTCTTCCAGCCACATATCACATTTATCAAGATTGGGCTGGAGCACGAAAAAGAACAGGGAGTAGGATTCGGTGTGCAGAAGCAAAATCTAATTTAGCAACTTGTAATCAAAGGCCTTTTAGGAGAAACTTAAGCTTTAAAAAGGGCTCCATATCAGCAGATAGGAATTTGATTTATAGACAGCTTGGAGGCAAGGGGGGAAATGATCCAGTATAGGATTTCCAACATGCAGTGTGGACTGGGCCTGTCTCAAAACACATCTTTTGTCAGAACTTATGACAGGTGGGTCCATCAGTTTCAAGGCTCATTATATCACAGTGATATACTGTATATGCTCCTGCCACATTAGGCTTTCAGAGCATTCAGGTGTTCCTAGCTGCTAAGAATGCTCATTTTCACATGTTGAAGCAAAATACTTTTAACGTTTCAGCAAAAACAGACTTGGAGGCCACAGTTTACAGTGAAGGCCATTTTTCCTAAAAAGTTGTCCCAGGAATTACTGCATCTAAAAAGTTCCGTGAGAAAATTTAATTCCAAGTTTTTACTGTTTCTAAACCAATTTAAAGGAAGGAATGACACAGCATGAACTAGATTTAGACCGTCTGTTCAGGTGCTCGTTCACCATAGTCCTGAGTTTGAAAAAGTTCTGAAGCCTATAAATATGTTAATTTCTTCCCTTAAGATTCCTGAGTCCTTAAATATGTTCCCGAGTTACAAATAGGTTCCGAGGGCCCCTAAATAAGTTCTTGAATATGCACGAAAGTTCCTGAGCCCCCATATATGTCGCAGAGTTCCCAAATAGGTTTCCTTGCCACTAAATACATTCCTAACTTCTTAAAAAGGTTCCCCAGTTTCAGAAAAGCTCCCCGATTTCCTGTAAAAGATCTGGTGTTTTCTGATCCCAGAAAAAAGTTCTAGTGGTGGAACTAATTGTTCACAAACTGATTAAAATGCATCTCTTGACCCACATAAGAAAGCACAATTTTACATGAACTCATTCATGCATCCAGCCAAGAAGTGGCTGAGCTTCAATGCCTTGGCATGTAAAGAGTACATTTATCTTTTTTAAGAAAACATCATCGAGATCATCGTCACTACTCCCCTGCACAGTCAAGAGTCCAATCTGATTTCATAGTACTGTACACAGGAAGACAATATGACATGTATTTCATAAAGTGTACAAGCAAGCACTATGGAGAGTACTTCCAAAGGCACAGGCAACAACAAATTTCCATTTTACAAGATCATAAGTGTAAAATAAACAAAAACAAACAGTTGAGGCAAAGTAAAATAGAGGTCTCCAGTGATTAGTTCTAGCAAAAAATGTTGCTCTGTAATCTTTATACTTTAGAGCAGAGCTTCAATATTTTCCAATAAAATGACATTTGATGGGTAACAAAGACCTGGTTTAATTTTAGTGCCCTGAAGATCTGAAAGACCCACAAAGGCCTGCTTTTGCTTCTACAAGGGGGAACAAGGTTACAGTTAATAAAATTGGTATTAGTGAGTCCAAGGTGACATCTTCAAATATTTGAATTTCTACAACAAGCAGAACATTTCATATTTTTTTTCTATGAAATATGACTGACAAAACGCTTTTCTAAGCATTTGCCATTCAATTTATCTGTCGAGCGACTAATTAATTTATCAACTAATCATTGTAGCTCCATACTTAAATCAGACTATTGAATGACAATGGCTGTTGGAGGCTTACTGTCAAAGAATCAGTACTGACACCATCCTGAACAGCTTCATAACAAAAGAAATGTACAGGGGATGGTGTGAGGATCAAGATACGGTCGTAAATGACAAGGGATCATAATTAAAAGCTGACCCTGAGCTGTATTTTCATAGGGCTATAAAGAAATTTTTTGTCTGATGTCAGACCATACATAATCAATCAAAAGTATTATGTTAATGTTTGGGGGAAAAAGTCTATGAAACCGCATTAAAATCAGGAGACAAAATGATAGAAGAAAGGCAGGGATACTTTTAGAGCTGAAAACAACTGGTTGATTAATCAGCAAATTAATAGAAAAAACACATGGCAGATTAAAAAATCTGAAAAAAGTTGAAGGTCTGAATTGATTGTAGGTACAACAGACAGCCTTTATGCAGTTGTGACCAGTTTAGACTCATCAAACTCAATGTGGGCAGTCAGCATTCACTTAGATAGACAAACTGACATATTCATTATTAATGTACATCAAGAAGAAAAAAACACTGCCATAAAATGAATGCCTGTACAGGAAGGCGAGTAGATAAATCAAAGCTGTTTTGTCGCCCGAGTCTGGTGTAATTACATGAGGAGCAACGAGAGGAACCCTTAACTAAAGACAGGCCTAAACTCACAAAAGGCTGATGTGGAGTCAAAAAATCTCAGATGTATGTATCCCTTCCTGAGATAAACCTGGTGACAAATCTTTGTTCATCAATTCAAAACAGTGGGCCTAGACATACATACCAACCCTCACAGTTTTTCTGGGAGGCTCATAATTCTCCTGGATGTCTCCCAATTTATAACAAATTTTCACACTTTCCCCCCTTTTAGTTATCACGACCTGTGTCTGCCACTATACAGCGTGTAGTCTACTGTAGTATAGCACCTCGCCCTACTCAATGAGTGAAGTGGTAAGAGAAACGGAGGAGAGAAAGAAGTACTAAAGCAAATTAAGGATGTCATGAAAAGAAAAAAATCCTGTTTCTTAGGAAAAGGCTTAAGGGAAAGGGGCGTGCATTTTGTAAAATCCGCCGAGTTGATTTTTCTGTCGAGAACAAGGGTTGCACTGACATCAGTTTCCCTCGACAGGCTGACAAACATAGGGCAGTGGCATGCACAGAGTCTCTAAGGGGAAGGGGTGTAAAATGAAGGAAAACTGATGAATATTAGTTTATACCAGAGATTCACACAAACACAGGCCAAGTATTCTGCATTATTCCTATATATTCAAAGGGATATTAAAACTGTTGCAGTGTTCTTGTGATTGAAATCCTCCCAACTTTTGAGGTCTCAAGGTTGGCAAGTCTGGTCCTAGATCGCACCGTGAGATATGACTAACGATGGCCAACTCAGAGATTGGTGAGCAGACAGGGCCTGCATCAAAATCTGGACCCCGTTTGAAATGTGAGACCCAATTCACACAATGTGACTACTGCTAGGACACATATCTGCTAACCAACCAATCAGAACATAGCATGAGATTACATAGAATACACCAACTGATCCATAGACATATTTACAAATTCATATTCATATTCTCCTGGCAAGGTGGTGCAATTCATCATGAAGTCATCATGCAATCTTACAATCTGACCCAGAGCGCAACCAATATTTTAGCAGACCCATCTAGAAAGAAAGAAAGAAAATTAATCTGCAACCATTTTGATTAAATTTATCAAGTGTTGTCATAATTTTTCAAGCCAGCTTCACAAACACCAGGATTTGATTGTGTTTCTTTGTCATAAATGATTATAAACTGGACATTGCAAGGTTTCAGACTGTTGGTCAAATAAAATATCATCCTAGCCTCTATCCTTAGAATGGTAATTTTTCACAACTATAACTGAGTTTATAATCTTGCACAGTTTGACATGTAATGAACCTACAAGATTGCTGTTATTGCACAGAGCACATGTGTGCATGTGCAGTCTAAGTGTCTACATCCAATTGTGGTTGGGAGTCTGCACAGCCAAATTCATGATGAATAACAATTGTCAGTCTAGCCTAGATTTTAAAGACTTCCTATTGTGCAGCACTTGTGTTTCAACCCAGCGCCTGCAGAGCTGCAAACAACACAAGTCCTACCTTTCACTGCTTTACCTTAACACTTGGAGCACCCAAACCAAGCAGCTCCATCATAAAAGGTTTATCTGTTTCATATCCAAAAGCAACATCAGGTATGATTCTGTTTGGCAGGGCTTCAAGACAACACATCTTTGACATTTAAAAGAAACACTAAAATGCACACACCATAAATTGGCACTTTGCATCATTATTTCCAACCTTTCCATTCTGTCTTCTGAGAATTACAGAGAAAGGAAACTGTTCCTGCTCACAGAACCAAAAGCCACTACATTTTTTCCTCAACACGCATTAAACACAAGGAAATGCACTTTTTCTGCCACCTTCTTCAGATGTCAGAGGTCAGAGTCAGCTACAGGGACCAAAGCGCACATGATCATTGTCGAGACTGGCTGATGTGAGGGTTTAAACCCTACTCCCCCACTCACCACATGGGAAACCCAGCCACTTTGAAGGGAGAGTGCCAAAGAAAGACATGAAACAAAGAGACAGCATAAAGCAGAAATAACAGGTCTCTTACCTCTTTTTGGTTTAGGGAAGCTTTCGTGCAGGTGAAAGACTACTTTCTCCACAAAGTGCTGAATGTTGCTGTGCTCCGGTCCTCGGACAAACACCATCCAGTCATGGGTGAAGCCTTCCACAGTAGGTTTCTTTCTGACCTGGGCACGATGACCAAGTTCTAGTTTCACCTGAACAGCACCCTGTAAAATCAAATGATGTTGGGTTACTGCCCAATTTCAAGAAAAGTTTTTGAAAAAGAATTTGAATTAATACCAATAGATAATGTTAAAATGTATACAAATAATATCTAACCCAACATTTCTCAAGTGAACAATTAAACAACCTGAACTATATTCCCTTGTCTGCTGCACGGAGGACATCATGTAAAACACTGGTTTTCAGCAATTTTACACACCTGCAGAACCTGATTTACCACTTTGACTTTTGATTAGCCTAAGTCTACAGGTCAAATTCAGAATAAATATCACTCATGAAACAGCCAGCATTTCCACTAACTTTGCACTATTTAAATGTTCTCACTTTGCTGTCTACCACTGATTAACATCAGATGGCTGTGAAAAGACAATGTGAAGATAATAAGAAGGAAACGCCTTGTGAAAGTTTGATTTTCCTTTATACACTGCGTGTAACAATTATGCCGAATTGCACGATGGACTGTAACCATTCTGAAATAGCTTTATTTTACGCACTAGCGAACGTGTTCACTGTCGGTGAGCGGAAAAAATATTAAAACTGCCCTGTTTTTGGTCTGAATTTTGCAGCACACTGTTCATTCAGGAGATAGCGGCACGTATCGGCTTTTAGCTAGCTGTGTCGCTTGAAAATCCTCGTTACGGAGTAAAAAAAAAAAAAAAATACAGCGACTCCTCCGGTGTCACAAAACAGCTAAATGTCCAAACAGAGGCTTGATTAGGCCGGACTGGCAGCAGATCGTCCGACTGGATACTCACCGAGTTGGCCATCCTTGAGGCCCCGCGTTACTGTTATTTCATGGAGATTTAGTTTTAAATGAGAGTAGAGGTGAGTACTGTGTGCCTGTGACGGCGGACATGGTCTCTCCCGGACTGAAGTCAGACTCAAGACTTTCAAAGGCTCGCCGGCTGTCAATGACGCGTATTAACATTGACTAGTTCCGCTCTGGACTTTCAAAATAAAACCCCAGTGCAAACTTTCGCGGTGTACTTTACTGGACTGCAGGATACTGTTAGAGATGTTACTGCCCATATGATTATCAGCTAATATGTGTTAAAAAGTTATGGCACTTGCATGATCTGGCCCCATAGCTAGTATTATAGAAATAGCTCAAGAGTCCAAGTCTGTCTTCCTGGAAAAATTTGACCAGGCATTACACATTTACTCCCAGAGATTTTTTTTTATTTATTCAGTGAACTATTCAGTTACCTAAGAATTGTATTTCCCGACCTCCTAATGCTCTGCCAGGAATCATACTCGAGTGATTGTATTTATTTGTTCCATACTAGCCAAAAAGTGGTCCAATGGAAATCAATTTAGTCTAAAAATACTCAAATCAGCATTCAAAAATCAACCATATCACATTGTGGCAACTTGGAGTCTAGGTGTGCGTTTCCTTACATTCTTATTCATGACATAGAAAGCACTGAACTGACCCTGTAACTGTGTAAAGCAACTGTAACAGCTGCTCTTTGTAGTGCAAGCAATAAAACAATCATTGCTTTCATATTTCTTTTTAAACAGTTGCTTTTCTACCAGTCATTGAATACAATTGTATATGAGAAGCATGTACTGCTGGTTTGCATGTGTATATCTGCAGCAGTTACTTATATCTCATTACCAATATAAATCAATATAAAAGATGAAATGTGTATATTCTTCATTGGTTGAACTATTGCCAAACTACTGAGAAAATAAAGTAAGGCTACTTTACCAGACAAACCCATCAATGGTCAAACAGTATTCCTTTCTGATCTATTATTGTCCTTTCTTTTATTTTGAACGAAACAACCTCCTATTTCCGCTACTTATCCCGCTTAATTCTGCTACATTAACGACGCCGAGAGGGGAAGCGCACGCGCAGCCTGGTGTACCCGCTGGAGCTGCAGACACAGCATGAGACGTAAAGAGCCAATGTGAGAAGAGCAGACATACGGACCTCCAATCAGGTCGCCGCGATCGTCCTGTGATTATGTTGCCTTCAGGTCCCAGGGGAAAACCGGCGAATGAAGCATGTTGTAACAGTTGTATGAAACGCCAACTTTCACGTGCGACTAAATTGATTGAAATGGCTTTTGTGACAACAATACATAATTCACCTCTGACTTTCAATGGAACAATCTGAAAGACAACGTTATAGGGGCAAGCAAAGACTGTGTTTTCCATGGATAACACACGAAATTATTGATAATGGCTAGATTACTGTAGGGAAAAAAAAGAAGAAAAAAAATGTCCACTCTTCAGTTTCCTATTGGTTACTGATCTGGGTACTTTATATTTTTTGCTTGTATGTTGGCTTATAGTAATAGGAAATGGACCTCCACAGGAAAAACATAATCTGAAATCTGCATGTTACCGTTGTATGGAAGTCCATTATGTTATTATAAATATTTAAATGAACTTATTCAATCAAATTGAATCTTATTTTTTTCAGTTGCACACACAAACATACATCTTTTAATTGGATGAAAGAAGATTAAAACTTAAAATCCGGAGTGTTTTTTTTTTTTTTCATGTATGATAAGGTATCATTTTCTCCAAAAAATAAAAATTAATTGACATATCATTTTCCAAGGCATAAAATCACATGCTACTAAAAATGTGCATTATTTCTCCTCAGTTTTCAGCAAGTATATGATTTTCAGTCTCACTATTGTTCATTCTAATGAGGCCACTGACAGACTGCCATACATCCACATGTTTCAGTCCGTGTAACAGTCCATACGAGTGAATTATTAACCCAGCTCTTCAGATATTGGGGAAAGGCTCTAGAGTATGTATGTATGTATGTATGTATGTATGTATGTATGTATGCAAACGTGTTATTACAAGCTTCATCACTGAGTTGAAATTAACGTCTTGATTCTCACACTAAGGTCGTTTTTAGCATGTAAAAAAGGGTCAAAATGTATGGCGTTTGAGACAAGTCGGTCTCTATGACTTTTGGACCTCGATACTCGCCGTACTTACATGCTGGTTTGAAGGAGACTAGATGAATGAGGTAAAGTTTGGCCAACAACATTCTTTTAAAAAACTTGTATGCACTTTTAACTAAGAGTCTATTACACAGCTTACTGCTGTAGGCAGTCCAGTCATTTTCTTTTTTTTACTATGAGTGCACCGTTCTGTTGAACAGCATTAGCTTTTGTGTTGATAACTCCAGTGTAGCTTTCACTAGCCGGTTCAGCTAACTTCACTTGCTAGCTTGTTGGTTATGTTTTATTGTTAGTATAATGTCTAAGTGACTAATGTAGTAGCTGTCCAAGGTTCCGGTTAAAGTTTTTAAGGGACTGGTTTGATATGTGCGACACGTAGACAGCACCAGGACCACGACTGGCTAATAGGAAGGCGCCACAAGTAAACCCCATTGAAAAATGTATCAATTTAATATTCGCTTTCTTATTAGTTACAATATGTAATCCACAGGACGCTTTGGAAAGTGTTGTCCGACGGAGCAGAACGTATCCTTGAATACGGCATACATATAATCTACCAAACCATATAGATTATAAAATTGGTTTAAAAACAAGAATGACAGCGATTTGCTGCCAAGATGCAACACGGTGGGCGACAGCAGCATCATTCTGTTAATATAACACCTGCTGGATGAAATGACGTGGGTTAACGTGCTGTATACAGAGTAATGCTTCATGTTGTGTGTTATTAAAGTAGCATAAAACAGTCATGATAGTGACTGGAGTCATGCTCTGCCACGACAAGTCCAAATGTTTAGCTGTTAAGACTGTCTGTAGTGGTAGCACTATGACTTGCATGCTAATGGGCCCATGTTAGAGGTCCTTCATCAGTGTCAGTCAATCTTTCTTTGATTCGTCCATATGCAGTACAACATCAGATGGTTTGTGTTCTGGTGAAACCAAACCCCTCATGAAATAACTTTTGACAATAAATAGAGTGAAGGCAGCCTGGCCACCAGTTAATCGATTGCGAAGTGTGTTGTTCTCTAGGACAAATGAAAAATACAGTAAAACATGCTAAAATGGATCAACAAATATCATTTTGTGGCCATTAATGTACCTGCTGCTAGCCTAAGTGAAGTCTATGTATGGGAAACACTGCTCGGTACTCATGTAATAATCTAGTAATGACTACTGAGTAGTCATGGGTAGGAATGTAGACATGTTGACGGGCATAGTGGCAGGTGTGATGAAAAAAATGATCTAATCTAATTCCATAATTGATTTCAGAAGTCTTCTTTTAGAAATCTTCTCGATGTATTCTGATGAGGTACATGATCTGCAACTTTCTACTGCTTCCTGTTATTTCGAGCACATCTTTGATGATGAATGGGACACATAATTTGAAAAACAAAAACAGAAAGTTGACTTGTTACACTGACATCAAGAAAGTAGTCAATCACCTCTTTTCAGTGCATTTACCAACATTTAATAAACCCCCGTATACATGCTAATTTTGGTGTAAAAATGGTATATGGTACCAGCTCACTTCACTCAGGCCTGTACATCTACGTTCTTGTGCCCTTGTGTGGGATTCACAAATACAGGCCTGTTCATGAAGACATTGCCCCACAGTGCTACTAGTGGTCAAAAGCTCCACAGGGTACCCTTAATTTGTCACGTTTAAAAATATTGTCGAAGTCACCCTCAGTTTTGTTTGTTCTGATAGGATTAAATAAATTCTGTTTTTAAAAAAATTATCAAGTCCCTTTCCTGAAACAGTGTCTGTTGATTATTTGGCTGATTATTTCTGCGATTAATCAGTTGGTCTATAAATTGTCCAAAAATTTTGAAAAATGCTTATCACGATTCTTAGAGCCCAAAGCAACGTCTTCAGAAGGCTTCTTTTTTCCAACCAACAGTCCAAAATGCAGAGTCATTTAATTTACTGTCATAGCTGACAATGTAAGGCTGCAAATCTTCATATTTAAGAAGCTGGAACTCGGGTAGTGTTCGTCATTTGTGCTTGACAAATGACTGAAACAATTAATACACAATCAAAACAGCTGCCGATAAAGTTTTTGTCTTTGTGTTGTTATGGCATATGTGTATTTCTACTCTTTATCTACCATTGCTTGTGTACTGTTATTTTGAACTCTGTATGTTGGAGGGGCTGCATCTTTTAATCCTCTTGTCCTTTAGTCGGGGCATCTGGTATGTTTCTTGTTGTAATTGAATAATTGACAAAGATTTAGGCATCTTGTCATGTATGTATCAGTTGCTGTATCACCAAGTCAGGATGTGTTGCCAAGTTGTACAATAAAACTTTCTAAATGATCAAAAATAGTCAAGCGAGGCCACTGTTGTGACCTTAAATCCCTTGTTTTAAATAATCAATTTATTTTGAAATAAGATCAAAATCAGCAAATCATCACATCTAAGAGGTTGTAAATGGAGAATGTTTGGCATCTTTGCTCAACTGAAGCGACTGCTGCAATAAATAGATAACCTCATGATTGCTGTTGATCCATCTTCTTCTGATTGATGAATTGAGTTAGTGTCTAATGACTAAAACATAAAAAGAAATGGTTTGTGTGGTGAAATGGAGGTGTGTGTGTGTGTGTGTGTGTGTGTGTGTGTGTGTGTGTGTGTGTGTGTGTGTGTCGTGCCACCTGAAAGGCCATGAAAAATCCCATGTGCCTGGCCGGCGTGTGCACTTTGCAGCATTGAGTGTCACACAGTAAAGCCTCAGCGGTGTCATTTCTAAAGCACTGTTGGCTCAACACTGTTGGTGCATTGTCCTCTCTTCTATTGCTAATGCAGACCTAGCAGTACAGGCCAGCCTATATTGTTTTGCTGTAAGGTAAATATGCTGTAGAAACCACTGGAACAGTTTGCTGTACAAACTTTCTATTTAGCTTTGGCTTACCATTGACAGTTTTTAAATTAGACAGGACACCAGTTAATTCTTAATGATAGGTACCACTCTAACACTTGACTGAGCTGTTATTATTAGTTCCATTGAAAAATAAGCTTCTTCCTCCCATCGCACTCTTCTAACTGAAAGCTCTTTTTAAAAAATACAAAGCTAAGATACACAAGTAGTGACACATTTGCAGACATATTTCACATTGTCCACAAACATCAATAAATAAGGTCTAGGCAAAGTTGAGTGTCAGTTTGGAGTATAGTCGTAGAGTAGGAGGTGCTGCTGACTTACCTGTTCATGTGGCCATGGAGCTGGTGGGAGCCAATGTAGAGTGTATAGGAGCTCGGTGCTGGACTGTACAGCAAAGCAGCCTGGCTTATCAGTTAGATAACAGCAGGGGGACTGGGTTGGGTGTCTGTGTATGGGGAGGGGGTGGCTTGGTTTAGGCTACATGAGGCTCGTATTCCCTGTGTTTATAGTAATGTTAAACCAGTATATCGGTTTACAGATATTAACAGAAAAATGTCGTTTTTTTCAGAATGTATCCAGTATCCATATAAAATTATTAAACCAACAGACTAGGACCCAAATATATACAATTTACAATATCCTCACATTGTAAAGCAGTAATTGTATGGCATTTCTCTTTGTGAAATTACTAAAAGAGATAATATGTAGGATTGCGGCATGAAAATGTCTAGAAATGGCTAGACCTTAAATATTATGATGAGTTGAGTAGTTACATTTTCCCAACTTTCCGACAATCTTCAAATGAAGAGAAATCCACAAGTTTACTAATGTTAACCGCGTGTTTTATTGGCTTGTCTGTTGCTATCCCTTTTGGGATAGAGGCAGAGAGTGGGGAAGGCAGTCAGTGAAAGAGAATACATATAATGTGAAAAAACTTGAAACTAGAAAATGTAACGTCACATCAGCAATGGTAGGTGTATAATGGTTAATTTGCTTTGCTTTGCATTACTCTTAAGCAAGCAGTCTGTTTGTTTGAATCCAGCTCCAGTCAGCAGACAACACTACAGAACACAAACACCCGACAATGGAGGTCAACTCCACCGATCACTGCTGCAGTCAGGTTGATAAACAGGAGTGAAGATAAATCTACTCTTTAATTCCAAAATATTTAAAGTAATCTCTGAGCTCTCATTTCATCAACAAATGGCTCAGGATCAGAGCAGAATCTGATGAGACTGAGTGTGTTTATTCCTCCAGAAGGTCTGGACATGCTCCACCTGACCCTGCCCCCTTAAAACTCCACAAATGTCTTCTTTGCTGTTGTTGTGATTTACAGACCCCTGGCAGCCGAAGTTACATAATGAATGTTTTAAATTACTTGTGACTACTAGTGGTGATATGGAGCAATGTTTTTGTTTGTGGGTTTGAAGGCATTTTGTGTAAAGCAAATCCCCCAGGATTCAGTGGTTTTTTTTTGTCTCCTATGATAATGGGAATATTTTTGGGGATTTAGGACTGTTGGTTCGACAAAACAAGGAAATTCAACACGTCAACTTGGGCTCAGGGAAATTGTAATGGCTGTCTTTCATGTTACTATTTTTACTATTTTCTAATGCAACCAAACCAACGTTCACCGAGAAATTGGTAGATTAATCAGAAATGAAAACAAGTTCTAGTTGCAGTTTAAACTTAAAGCATGTCCTGTCCATGATGGTCAAAATGCCATTGTCAGAGGCATCTTCACTCCAAAATACAACCACTGGAGAAACATTTAAGAAATTGTTCCACCTTTTGGGAAATTTCCTTTCTTTATCATAGTGAGATGAAAAGATAAATATTAATCTCATGTTGGTGTGATTAGCTTAGATTTACTTAGATGGCAATCACGGAGAAACAGTTAATCTGTTATTGTTGTACAGAAACAGAAATGTTAAAACTATTGTTTTTTTGTGTTTTAGGTTGTCCTTCAGTTTCCCATACAACACTAAGCTAGGCTAAGAAAATGAATATGTGTTTCAAAAAATTTCAAAGAGCACAAAAAGAACAAAATATTTTAATATAAATAATTATTTTTGATACCTTACTTTGCTATACAACCATGTTCCA
>OMLP01031068.1:9194-21409 GCA_900302685.1 Spondyliosoma cantharus
ACCCTCCCTCGCTCTCAGGCCTGTAACCTCTGCTCCCATCCCCCCCTTCTTCAGCACGCACTCCCTGGTTTCATAGCAGCTGGGTAGACGGGGCCAAGTGCTCACACACACTCCCGTCCTGTCACATGTCGCTGGGCCTGTGGGAGCAGCGGTCAGGTGACACCGCAGCCAACCAAATTAAAGCACCGAGGGGCAAATACTTACTGTTCGCACACTGTTGTCCCTTAATTAGTTCAAATATAATTTAGGCATGGTCGGGGGCACGAGGGGCCTCTACGCATGAGAGGTCAGATCAAGCTTCGGGGCATGTGACTCTTGAACAAAGCACATTTTTGTGCATCCCTGTGGTAGACTTCACGTGAGAAACAGGAATACGTAAACAGGATCGTAGACGTGGAAACAGAGACAGCATCTCTGATTCAGAGACAGCAGGGGGGCTCGAGACGTGTCGTGACACCGCTGACATCTCAAGAGATCAGCCCCCGATCGTTTTCTTAAGTAACCTTTGTGTGTCAGGATGGCTTCACTGTGCCGCTTCAAGCTTCGACTCTGTGCAGCAGCTCACCCCGAGCGGCTGCTGGCTCCATTATTTACAAGTGTGAATATTTCATGATGACATCAGGGTAGGGACGCTGTGCCTTAATAAGCTGTGGCACTCGCTCATCTGGCCCCAAAAACAGGCCAGTGAAGGCTCCTCTGTGGCGCCACAAAAACTGCACTGGGGCTTGTAGTAAAACAAGAGTTCTTAGTCTTATTTTGGGTTAAAGTGCTGGAGGGGGAAAAGAACAAAAAGCTCTCCTCACCCCTGCATTAGCAAACCAGCAAATCGACGATTTTCCTGAGGAACAGCCTCGAGCAAGGAGGGAGGGTTTACACGGCTTTATTCTCAGGAAACAGAAGCCTGTTGAAACTAGCACATTGTTATCTAGACTGCGAAACCAGGGCAAAAAAAATGTGTAAACTGTGAGAGAAACGGTAAAAAAAAGCTTGAAAGTGGATCATCAATCATCCCTCTGTGTTTTATAAATAAACCGATCAGGCTCTGACTTGTAGTTTTTGTCCTCTTGTTGTAATAAAAGTGCAACTGTGCGGGCGAATCCTCCGAGAGGGCGACGATGAAAGAGCCGCAGTCATTAAAGGCAGAATCTCAAACATCTGACTTTATTGTGCGGTGTGCGTATGTGAGTGTGTGTTTGTACGTCAGACGGCGTGATGAGTCAGAGAACTTTTCGTATTAAGCCTGTTTGAAGAGACTGAAGAAAACTGAGGGCAACGCAGCGCCGCTCTCACAGACTGTCAAAGAAGTGCCTTTTAGCTCCTGTTGTACTCCGTCAGGGTCGGAGTCAGTAATCTCACTGAGCGCTGAATGCGCTTTTAAAAAAACATGGCTGACTGTCCTTGTCGAGGTGGTTGTTAACAGTCTTTTGTCCGCAGTCGTCTTTCATTCAGAGTGATTCCAATAATAACAAAAGCTCTCTGCTCTTCTGTTGCAGTGAGGGCGTCTTCAAGTGTCCGGAGGATCAGCTGCCTTTGGACTATGCCAAGGTACCATTCACACCTCAACACACACCTTCATACACTCCTCATCCTCAACTCAAGATCATTTAACTTAGTTTCCTTCTCAAATAAGATGGTAATGACGCTTTTCATGTAGCTCCTTTTCAGCTACTTTTTTTCAAAGGGTCAGATTCCCTGTCCTTAAATGGGCTGATTAGCCTGCTAACAAAATGATCAAAGGGCCATAATGAGCCTGTTAAAGGGCCACATTTGGCCCACGGGCCGCCAATCGGTCCGGTCTGCAGCCACGCTAGCAGCTCTCGTCCGTACTTCAGCACGGCATTGCTTTGAGCTGAATGTTGATGTTGGCATGCTAACATGCTGATATGACGCAGGTTTGATGTTTTATTATGATCACCATCTTAGCTTCTGATTGAACGTATGCAAATCAGAATTTAACACAAATTGCAGCTGAGCTTAGTTTTGCAAGTACTTGGAAGGGGTAGGTTAATAGCTGCGGCAAATTTCATGCCAATCCATCAAACAGATATTTTCAGTCCAAACCACAAACTGCACTAGAGAAAAATGATATCCAAAGTCAGAAGGATTGAGCTGCTGGGGATTATGAGGATCAAAGTGGTTGTTGAGATATTTGAGTCTGGACCAGAGTCGTGGACTACGGACCTGACAGCAAGCATAGCATGGCTAAAAAAAAAAAAAATGCTAGAATAATGAGGATACAAAAAGTATTTAGAGGTAGAACATATAATAAAATGGTACAATTAGGAACCTGTGAAAATAAAACCCAGAAAAGCTTCAAAACATAGTCAAATTACAGGCGCTGGAAAAATGTAAATAAACTTGTGTGCCATGATCCAACAAGGAAAATGCAAATCAGGGACGAGGCGGGCAGCTCAGATCCTGACAAACATATTATCCTGGTACGTTAGATCTAGATAGCAGTTTAGATATGAGCTGCAAACTGCCAGACTGGAAGAGGAAAAACTTTGACTTTAAGGTCTCATAATAACAGTGGGAAGGCCGACTGAACCACGACATTCTCCCTCCAAAATAAACTCTCTCCCAGTCCGGTAAAAGAGAACGCTATCTTAATTTCAACTGAGCTCTTTTTTCTCTTTGTTTTTCAAAGCCGGTTAATCAGATTGAGCCCGGAGGGGAAAGAGATAGTGACTAACTGTGTTTCAGAGTGAGAGGACGTCTCTCTCTCCCACGTGACGTCTCTGCTGTAAAGTGAGAGACTGCGACGCGAGGATAAGGGCTTAATTCTGACTAACCAACTGAACAGCAAACGATCGGCCCTGTTTCTGAGCGGCTTTTTGGCATCCATTGAAAGTAGACCGCTCTTTGTAGTTCTCGAATGCAGTACGTTAGCATTAGCCCGAATTAGCCATCAAGCCATTAACCTCCAAAGAGCTGCAGCGGGATCAGCAGGGCAGGTCTGCATGTTGAGCCCGGAGCGATGGAGGCGCCTGTAATAGCAGGGACTCCCCGCGGGAAGGATGTGCTCATGGCACACCTGTCACACGTTGTTATTTACCCTCGCAGGCTCCCAGTCGCCTGCAAATTACCCCTGTCCTGGTGGTCTTACCGTCAGGGTTATTGTGACGCTCCTTTGCTGCACACTGTCCTTCGGAAAAAAGAAAAAAAACAAAAAAAAACGTGCACAAACACAACCGAGTGCAGTCATTAAAGGATTGTGCTGCTGCTGCAGTAGTAATAGTAGTAGTGTGGGACTAACAATGGCTGAAGCAGACGGAATAAACCCCCAAGTTGGAGCTCCAAAGAGCTTAACCCCCCCTTGATCTGCCTGGGACTAAGTTATTAAAAGGTCATTACAGCCGTCTCCCTGCAGATTCCAAGGCTGGAACAATGAGAGTTTCAGTTTGCTGGAGAGGATTTTTTTTTTTCCTCTTTGCCTCTCCTGAAAGAATGTGATTATGGCAGCAGAAAAAGCGCTGCGAGTCCAGCATCGATTTAACTTTAGCTACAGACCAGATTTAACAGGTCAAGAGGATGCTTTAATAGACCTCTTTAGTCTGGCAGAGGCATCTGTCTGTCTGTCCGTCTGTCTGTCAGTTTCTGGACAGACAGACAGACAGACAGACAGACAGACAATGAGATAAGTGGAATCGTTTCATTGTGGCTGATTTTTCCAAACGGCTCCTGTGTTTCTGTGCTGAGGCACGTGAGCGGAGTCGAGCAGCAAGCGAGCGGCTATTTGTTTAGAGGGCTGTTGTGACATTTTGAGGAAGTGGCTTTTCTTGTTTGACCAGTGCTCAGCCCGTGTGACAGCATGGGGGGATGGAGATGCAGAGCCGGGCTGTAAATCCTCAGGACTGCGTACTGTAGGGGAGGATTTGGGGTGTTTGGGCAGAAAACTGACTCATCCCCATCGTTCAGTGGCCGAGGAAAAAATAAATCTTTTCCTCTGCTCTCCCTCTCTCGCTCTCTCTCTCTCAAAGGTCCTATAGACCCATAAACTAAGTCGTTGCCGCTGCAGCAGCTGAGTTGACTCACTGCTGCAGTTTTCTTACACAATCAAACAATTTGACTTTAACGGTGTTTGTGTGTTTGGATGAAGGATTCCTCATGCAGCTCAGGATTTAGTCTCGTTTGATGAGATGCAGAAATCGACGTGGTATTTATTGTGTAAAGGGATAGTTCACAGTTATTTCTCGCCGTCTTCCATTTGACTTGACTTAACTTGACTTAATATCAATGTCAACTGTGTGCATTAAGGACAGAGCTTCAGTGACGAAGGATTTGTTTAGCCTAGCTTAGCATAAAGACTGGAAGCAGGGGGGAACAGCTAGCCTCTGTCCGCCCACCAGCGTCTCTCAAGCTGACATGCTAACACAACGTAACTCCTTTGTTTGATTAGCAGAAATGTAATACTGACTGTGTCTAACTACTTAGATAAATCTACACTGGGAAGTGTTTTTATATGTAACATGAGTAACTAACTGTGAGACAATACGTCAGTTTCTGAATACAGATCAACACAGCGATGCTGGTAAAACAATACGGGTCAGCTGTCGTAGGTCGTAGGAAGAACCTCCTCCTGACCCGTGTGCCAACTCATTTCCTCTCATTAGGCAAAAATAATAAACATTCCCCAGAAAAATGTGTTTGACTTGGAGAAGGAAGGTGAGAAACAGAAACAATATGAGCTCGAAAACTTAAAAGATATGAATGGTAATATTCTCTTTTTTTGTTATTGTCAATAAATCCCATAAAAAGACCAAAACTAACCTCATTTGGTATTTATACTGTGATTTTTACAAGGCTCTGTGTTGTTTTTTGTGGTTTATTAGCCATGTATGTGAGCAACTCACTCTCTGTCACTGTCCTGTCAAAGCCACCTCCCAACTTCATAACTTTTATTGATAACTTTAAGCTGAACGCACAATATTGGATTATTTAACGATATGCTGATATTTTCCAACACATTTTCTCCAGATGCCAACTCCGTTATCAATATCTATGCACTAAACTTTTCTCAACTAAATTGCAGACAACATGAAGAGTCTGGGTGGACATAACATATTTTACATCTTTTCAAAATGTACACAATCACTGAGGAAAATTTAAAAAAAAACTAACCAACAAAAATGTTCATTTCGGGACGATGGCGGTATCTTGTTCCAACGACCTGCTGATATTATCGTCTGTCAGAGATTATATTGTATTGTATATAGTTATCCTCTTACTCCTCATGACCTCGTCCTGCTCTCCTTCCTCAGATCTACCCCGATCCGGAGCTGGAGCAGCAGATCCTGGCGCTGCCCATCCGCTGCATCCACAGTGAGGAGGGCTGCCGCTGGACCGGCCAGATGAAGCAGCTGCAGGTGAGAAGCTTCGACATTCCTCTTTCACTTTCCCTTCATCTTGTTCCCCTCCATGTTATCAAACACTCTGACTTCTCCTCCTGATAACTGTTGCCGCCCTCCCTCCCCTCGCCTCTCGCAGTTGTCTGGCGGCGGTCTGACTAACAAGTGCTGGTGTGTGTGTGTGTGTGTGTGTGTGATTCTGATGCCTCGCTGTCGTTGTGTCTCCCCCAGGGCCACTTCTCCACCTGCGCCTTCAATGTGATTCCCTGCCCCAATCGCTGCTCCGTCAAGCTGACGCGCCGCGACCTGCCCGACCACCTGCAGCACGACTGCCCCAAGCGCAAGGTCAAGTGCGAGTTCTGTGGCAGCGAGTTCACCGGCGAAGCCTACGAGGTGAACACCGACTCCAAACCTGTTTTTTTTTTTTTTTTTTATTTCTCTCTTTCCTGTTGCAACGCGGCGGGAGTTTGACGCAAACAAACCCAGAGTGCCGCCACATAATTTCCAGCCCCATATGAAAGAGTCTTTGTGGAGAGCAGCGGGAGAAGCTAGTGCACGTGCGTCGCCGCCTTCAGAGAGCGCTGGTCTGTTTTGAAACGACACGTGTGTTGGCAGAAGGAAGTGAACCTTTGACTGGCTCTTTCATACTGAACATGTTTTCTTCCATCACTCTCCTCGCTAACACCTCCGTCATTTCTACCACGCAGCCCCCTCCCTCTGTTTACTCTGGCCCTCAGGGTCCACCCTCTGCACACACACCGACAGGGGCATTAATACACCTTTTGGATCTCACATTGGAATCATGTTTAACACTGTGACTCATTCAAAACCTTTCAACACTGCCGAAAAATGAGACTTGGACTAATCTGCAGATTATTCTCTAAATGCATCGATTGTTTGGTTAGTCTGTAAAGTGTCGTCAGAAAGAGTACCAGGGTCGCAAAGTGCTTTACATCAACAACAATATATAATAAAAATAATGTAGGAGAGAAATGACAAAGACCAACTACAGATAGTAGATACATGTAAACTGCAGAAACATCTCCTGTATCCACATTATTTGCAGCATGTGCTGACTTGTAGTAGCTCGAAGGTGTAATCATGCGTTTCACGTCTTCCCCAGAACCACCAGGGCGTGTGTCCTCAGGAGAGCGTTTACTGTGAGAACAAGTGCGGGGCGAGGATGATGCGTCGTCTGCTGTCCCAACACGGCATGGCCGAGTGTCCGAAACGCACACAGCCCTGCAAGTACTGCGGCAAGGAGTTTGTCTTCGACACGATCCAGGTCAGTTTCACACAAAGGTTCCCCCCCCCCGTGACCCCTGTCAGCATCGCCGAACCTGTCGTCTGTCCTGTACGAGGCTCTCAGAGGGTTTCCATGCTGCGCTTCATGGTGTCTCTGTCCTGTGGTGGCAGCTGGATGTTACTGAGAGCTGTCTGGTCTTTTATGTGGAAGCACCTGCCTCTGTTCACATCTGGCCAGAGGCTGAGCAGCCTGTTTCACTCTCCCCTCCCCCACACTTTGGGGCCAAGATGTCAAAACCCAATCTTGTTCTTCCACAGTCATTTAATTTAACATCATTTCATCGCTACAAAACAACAGCTGGAGAGTACCTTTTTGGGCATTTTGCCTCCTAATCTGACTTTATGGTGGTATGAGATGACAATAAACACTCGATATGTAAAATTTGATTTGTTTTATTCAGGCAGATTCTATTCCTGTGAGTTTTTTGTCCATTGTAGGGTTTCTACTGAATATTATTTGGTTTAAAACTGCGATGATTAGTCAATTAATCAATCTCCAAAAACATAATACATCTATTTTGATGATCAAATCCTCGTTTGGGTCATATTTTAAGCAAAAATGACAAAAGAAAGTTGCTTCTTTCAGCTCCTCTAATATGAGGACATTCTGCTTTTCTTGGTTTTATATGCAGTCATCTTATTTTGGGGGGATTGATATGATGTTCGTCGATTAATCCAATTTTTTTTAGCCCTTAATCAGCCCATCAGTCTGTTTTCTTCCTCTCAGTTAAATGTTCTCATATGTTGATTCAATGATTTACTTGACTTTTCATGTGTTATTAACAGCGTGGATATGTTCTGTGCCTTCAGGCTACATGATAAATTATTACTTTTTTTTTTCTTCTGGTCTATTTCTGCAGCCTCATTTTTAACAGCATGTGTATTTTTTTTTTAAACTTTCAAGGACATATCGTCCTGGTGCAAACCATCGCTGTGCAGCGCGTGCTCTTATCACTCATCCTGTCGGTCAGCACCGCTCATATTAACACCATCCCCCGACTCCCTCTGCAGAACCACCAGTACCACTGCCCTCGGTTCCCTGTCCAGTGTCCAAACCAGTGTGGCACACCGAACATCGCCAGAGAGGATCTGGCTAACCACGTGAAGGACAACTGCGGCAGCGCGCTCGTTCTCTGCCCCTTCAAAGACGCCGGCTGCAAACACAGGGTAAGACCGACCTGCGTCGTTTAACCATAAAAGATTATTTTCCAGCCTCTGGAGGGAACCTTTCTGTCGGAATGCTAATCAATTTGTTCGTTTACACGCTCACTTCCTTCATATCTGTGCTCACTGTGTCCAAGGCAATGATTTTACGAACATACAGCGCTGTGCCTGTAGGGTCTGTTTTAATGAGAGCAACACTTGTGTATTCTGACGGCACTTTTCGGTCTATTTTTGAAACTGACGTCAATTTGAGAAAATGTGGACACGCTCGAGGAGGAGCGGCAGATGAGCGTCTCACTCTGTGATGTCGGCTCCTCGTTCTGTTAAGAATTACAAAGCATCTGGATGTGTAACGTGTACAGACGGCCTGATGCGAAGAGAAAAACACGACTCCACGGCAGCAGAGTGACCATTAGCTATAACAAGGCAAATGTCTACGTAAATGGAGGTTCATCTGCGGATGCACTTAGCTGTATATAAACGACTAGAATGAGACAGAATCCACAGTTTTTGCAGTGATATTTATAGTTGTCTCCATTTTTCAAACATGACTTTCCATCACGTAAACACGAAGGACACGATGTTCATCCTCAACAACATTTCATCACTCTTCGCCACTTTATTGTGCAGTGAAGGATGAAACTGATGTTTATCTCATGGTCTAATATTAAGACACAGCCTGGCTCTGCGTGCGACGTAATAGTAGTCGAGGAGCTGAAGTTATCTCAAAAGTGCATGCAGGACAGCCAAGGAAGCTTTTGTCGTCTTTCTCTTATTTTAAACTTTCCTCCATTATATGCAATCTTTGCCTCACTTTGCATAGCTGTGTCTGTGTAAACTACATAACCTCTGTGCTGTCTCTCTTGCAGTGCCCCAAACTGGCTATTGGTCGTCACCTGGAAGACACCACCAAGTCCCACCTGACTATGATGTGCAACCTGGTGGGCCGCCAGCGGCAGGAGATCCTGGAGCTGCGGAGGGAGATGGAGGAGCTGTCCGTCAGCCACGACGGCGTCCTCATCTGGAAGCTCAACGACTACTCCCGCAAGCTCCAGGAGGCCAAACTCCGAAGCAACCACGAGTTCTTCAGCCCGCCCTTCTACACTCACCGCTATGGCTACAAGCTGCAGGTGTCGGCCTTCCTCAACGGCAACGGCAGCGGCGAGGGCTCCCACCTCTCCGTCTACATCCGCGTGCTGCCCGGAGAGTACGACAGCCTGCTGGAGTGGCCCTTCTCCTACAAGGTGACTTTCTCCATCATGGACCAGAGCGACCCGTCGCTTTCCAAACCCCAGCACATCACCGAGACCTTCAACCCCGACCCCAACTGGAAGAACTTCCAGAAGCCCTGCAGCAGCCGCAACTCGCTGGACGAGAGCACCCTGGGCTTCGGCTACCCCAAGTTCATCTCTCACGACGAGATCAAGAAGAGGAACTACATCCGAGACAACTGCATCTTCATCAAGGCTTCTATAGAGATTCCCCAGAAGATCATGGCTTAAGATCTGACCTTTGTTTTTCTTTGGATGAAGGAGAAAGATAGGTTAAAGACTTGAACTGACACGTAACCTTGAAAACTTCTACACACTTACCCTTTAGATACGTTCTGCCCTGACAGCCTCTCCACCACGGAGCTTGAAGCGAGTCTGTATGGCTGTGCGAGCTGACTCGGAGGACCTTGATATATCACAGAGGAGAAAGTGTTTGGTCTGCAGAACCATCACTCTCTGGTGTTTCTTTTTTACTCATTTTTTTTTTTTTTTTTTTTTTTTAATCTGTTTGCTGACCTTTTATCACAGTCTACAACAAAAAGCCTTGGAAATCAAACAGTGCCTAGAGAGTTTATCTTAAGTTATATTTTTGTTGTTATTTCCGCAGTACAGATGTTAAAGATTATGGAAAAGATATTAAAAAAAAAATGGGGGTGAAGGGCTTCACTAAGCCTCTGCACTTAGAGTGGAGAGAAAGTTAGTCGGAGACATCCCGTCGGGGTGATCTGAGGAAGAGGGAGCTCAGCAGACTCAAACTCAAGCCCAACTGCCTTTTGTTTACACACTCATACAGTTATACTCCCATTGATCCCTTAACAAACACAGAGCCCTTGGAAAGAGACTACTGGTGAGGTTTGTGTACACACAAGCGTCAAATAGCGGTTTTCGAGTGAACAATGTCAATCTTGGTGATTTTCATATTTTAAAGGACTAGTTGGACATTTTTCGGTTTCAGTTGAATGAGAGGATCAGTGCCACTCATGTCTGTCCCGTCAATACAACCAGCAGCTGGTTAGCTTGGCTTGGAACAAAGAAGGAGCGTCACAGTTTGCCTCGCAGCTGCTTCAAATAAGTAGCCCTCCGTAAAGTGGCAAATTGTAATTTTACCCTTTGATTATTTTTGGATTATCGATCAAACAAGGTAAAACTTTTAAACCTGTGAGCTTTAGAGGTTCTGGTGTGTCATTGTTTAGCATGTGGACAGAGCCAGGCTAGCTGTTTCCTCCTCTTCCTAGCCTTTATGCTAGGCTAAGCTGTCTTCTGACAGTAGCAGTCAGTTGAATTAGCTCAGCATGAAGACAGGACACAAGCTAGCCAGTCAACGCCTAAACTTCTCCAATTTAAATATGAGCGTGGTATCGCGCAAGCAAATAAGCTTCTTTTCCCAAAATGTCAAACTATTCCTTTGCGTTTGGGCTTTTAAAACAAAAAAACATTGAAGTTACAGATCCGTCTCTTCTAGCTAACCGCGCCCCTCACAGGACCTGTTCGTGGCTTGTGTTTGGCGTAGTACTTCGACCCAGTCGGAAAAAAAGCTTATGGAGCGTGCAGACGTACCAAACATGCACTTCATAGTGACCCTATGAGGCTTATTGTGTCCACCAATAGGAAGAAAAAGCACCTTTTCGTCGGTCTTCGGATGAGCAGAGCAGACAAAGAGGCCAGTTGTCGGAGTGCACGCGCATTTAATAGTGAAGGAAAAGCCATGTGGCCTTTTTATATACAGTATGTCTTCGCATGAGGGTTTTAGGGGTGAGCAGGGCAACATAAACACATGCATGCTTCATGTGCTACCACCTGGACCACGTTTTTGTACTGTAACCTGTATTCTTGAAATCCTCTCCTGTTGATGGCTAATTTGTCTCTTTTGTTGGACCATTTGAAAGTTGACAAATTGTCAAAAGACTAGGTTTTTTTTTTTTTAAGTTTTTATTGTTTTGTTTTTATATACAGAAAAATGTGAACACCGTTGGTCATATAACCTATAAAGACAATGAACACTGGGCTGTGAAGTGTATTGTTTTACATAGCCCAGGCACGGACAGTGGACTGTTGGAAAAGGATGGCTAATGAGGAGGATCTCTGCAAATATGTGGGTGTCTTGGGGACTGTGAGCATTTGAATGGACGCTAGCCCTGCACGATACACCCGTCTCCATCACAGCACCATCAGAGAGGTGGAGGACTTTGATGATACAGTACACTCATGATGTATGTGAATACTAATGTAAAAATGCAGAAGCACATTCTGTCTTTTTATTATTCTACATGGAACAATTCATGATTTCTTGTCATAATACCAGCTGATATTTTACAGTGATTTAAAGAAGTGAGAAGATGAAAAACTTTTTTGTAAGATTCTGTATTTTTAAAAATACTTAGCTGTTTTATACAAACACTTTTCGTTGGAGAGTCGGGGTTGACTTTGGGAATTTTCAGACCCTTTCGTCTCTTGGACATTTGGATAATTTGTTTGTACTCGTGGTTTGAGCCTCACATATTCTGTCTGTATTATTTCCTCTTAAAAGTATTTATTTTAAGGAGCCGTCGTGCGAGTTTGCACAGATGGCACAAATGTTTTAATATGTTGATTGATGAGTGCTTGTCAATTTCTTAATTGAAATAAAATACCATATATTATAGTTGTTTTACCAGTCAAATTTTATTTTTTATTTTTTTAAATGCCAACTTGCCAAAAAAATGTTTGACACGTTTGATCACTTGATCCGAAAGACGTCACCAGACAAACAGTACCGGCACCATTTTTGATCCATCGTCTGCTCGTATCCACATATTGACACATAAATCCAAGACTCGAAGAAATGCAACACAACCGTTGCTGAACTGAGTAGAATGAACATCATTTGGTTCTCTGACAAAAGTATAGGACCCCGAGTAGACCTGACCTACAATTGGTAGACTCTAAACTGGGAATAGACAAGTTTTTTGCCTTAAGATTCAAGGTTCAAGGTGATTTATTTACGTTTCATGATTCCTGTTTCTGTCTGTTTCCACTTTCACTTAAAGGAAAAATATGTTGATACAGAAATAATTTGCCTACTAAAACATTTAACTCCTCAGCGTGACTGCTTTTGTTAAACTGAAGAAGCTCCTCCAGAATTAGCTCC
>OMLP01031068.1:21429-76809 GCA_900302685.1 Spondyliosoma cantharus
CTGACAAAAGTATAGGACCCCGAGTAGACCTGACCTACAATTGGTAGACTCTAAACTGGGAATAGACAAGTTTTTTGCCTTAAGATTCAAGGTTCAAGGTGATTTATTTACGTTTCATGATTCCTGTGTAGTTGATATGTACGACTCTAGATGGGAAAGCGATCTGGTTGTTGTCTGATACCACCTGGAAAACACTGGGGCGTCTCTTTCTGTCTGTTTCCACTTTCACTTAAAGGAAAAATATGTTGATACAGAAATAATTTGCCTACTAAAACATTTAACTCCTCAGCGTGACTGCTTTTGTTAAACTGAAGAAGCTCCTCCAGAATTAGCTCCACGACTGAACACTAAAGAATTACTGAACGCATTTCGACTTAATACACTACTGAATCATTGATGAAATATATAATCAATATTAATTCTTAATGAAGCTGAAAGGCTGTAAAGCTCGTCGCAACATCACAGAGTAGCCATTATTATTACTCTAAAGTGTTTGTTTGCCTCTTTAAAAGTCTCCTCTGAGAAAAGCTCGCCTCCTGTCCTGACCTCTTGTTGCATGTAAAGGGTTTTGTTCAGTAGCCTCCCAGTCCAGCTCAATAATCCACTCAGTTTTCCTGTCGGATGTGCAAAAGTTTGTGCTGTTTTAGTCATTATTAAAAGTAAATACACGAGAGGTCCTGTTTCTGTTCTAGACAATCCACAGTAGCCGACTCTTTTTTTTTTATTTCCATCCTGACACCTACTCAGTGATCTAGGTTAAAGGTGAACGCCGTTTCTGTCCTGCCTTTTCTTGTAGTCTTTGCTCGAGATGGAGGGAGACGACGGAGCAGAGAGGAAGTGAGGCAGACACCAGGCACCGCTTTGAAGCGATGCCAGGAGTTTGCATTAGCTTGCAGTTTGGATGATGTTCAGTGCGGCGGGATTTAGGGAAGAGGGGAAAATGAGCTTTTGACGTGAAAGTCACTGAGTGGTCCCTCAGGAGGACAGTCCTGTTTTCCACTTACAGCGTACAATAGTGGGCCAAAGGCCTGAAACAGAACTCTCTCTCTCTCTCTCTTCTTTTGAAAACAACATCTGTTTTAGGAATACAGCGTGACTTTTCTTCGCTTCTGTACAACCTTTTTGAGGGGAACTGCCAATATCCTTGCTTCGTGAGTGACCTTATTTTTCATTCAGGATAGTTGTTTTTAAGTTTCCCCCACAGTGAGAGGGATCATTCATCGAATTCAGGGAGGGGTCCTCTGGTCAGGACAGTCCCCTCTGTCCCTCCTCAGACCAACACAGAAGTTCAGAGCTGCAAGTTGAAGCCTCAAACTTTCCTGGCACACGGTGTACAACCAACAGCCCTGCGCTGCTTCAGGGCGACACAGATTGAAAATAGTAACAGCTAATTACACGTTAGCGAGCTCAATGTTTCCCATGCGGAGCGGAGTCACGTGCAGCTCGGTGTACAGTGCTGCCCTTTGGCTTTGCCCTCGTTCGAGCGACCCTCCCCTGGCTCTGTAAATGATTTGCAGGTACAGTCACGTTCTCGTACGCGGTGCGCACACATCGTTCCCGCCGGTTGAGCTCGCCCAACCTTTGGTCAACGTATGCTGAAGTTCAGATGCCAGCTGGGTCAAAAGGGGGAGGCGGCGGTGGCGGTGGTGAAGGCAGAGAAAGGCCCAACCCATGAGGCTCTCCTCGTCCATAAAAACACAACACATCAAAGAGGAGCTGTGGTTTGTGAAGCGGTGCCATGCTGTCGTCCCTCTTACTGAAGATCAGCAATTCTGCCTCACAGCGCAGCAACTGAACGGGGGTGGTATCAGAGTGAGGGGGTGAATCGGCGTCCTGCAGCAGAGATAAAAACTCTGAGGAGCGGGGGAAATAGCAGGAGTTCACTCACGACTCAGACATCAAGCCATCGGTTCGACATTGACCCTGGAAACACAGGAAGCTTAACTAAAGGTCGACTGGGACTGTGAGAAGTGGTGTAAAGCTCTTGAGGTCAAGTCAGATTTTATTTTTACAGCCCAGAATCATAAATCAGAATATGGCTCAAGGGGCTTTACAATCTGACGCCCACTGTCCTTCTGCTATACCCTCAACCTGGATGAGGAAAAACTCCAGAGACATGAATTAGATGTTGGATTTAGAGAATAGGCCAAAAAGAAACCACACTATATAATAATACTAATAATAATACTAATTAAAGGAAACACCGTGAGTCAGGAGCTGAGTTTGTTTCTTTTGACAAGCTCATTGGCGTTTCATTGGGTTGAAATTTGTCGTAAAGCTTTAGATTACAGCCCCTCAATCACAGTATAAATACTTTGTACATTTAGGGTACTAATAAAATACTTACTGGGTACCCAGTGGTTAAAGGGGAGATGTTCAGAGAATCAGCGGCTGGGTTCGGTGTAGCGGACGGGCTGGATAGCGGAGTAGCGGCAAAACTACAGCTCTGAAAACAACCAAAAGCGGACATTAACAGATCTCCTATCTTAAACACAAAGTTATTACCCTCTCAATCTCTATCAGTATGTGTCCCGGTACAGGTGGCCTACCCAATAAGTATGTTATTGAAACCACATAAGTACTAGTTAGACTGCAAATGCTGGGATAAGCATTTCAGCACACATTTACAGTCTGTCCTGAAGGTGTTAGGGCTCCCCTCAGAATTACCTCATTAAGTAATTTGACCTCATGCAGGTTCTGTCTTGGATTATCCAAAATCTAATCTTCTATTACTCACATGCAGCTCCACCCCACCCATCCCTCCAAACTAAAAGGCATTAGCCGTGAGTCAGTGTTATAATTCTACTCGCTGTATCTACAACAAACTGAGACGGCTGCAAGGGTGTAAAATGTTCGCGCGTCACTTTTGAATAACGTGAGTTTGGCAGAGGATCGACCTGAATCACATCTCGTATATAAATCATTAAGAAACACCTGAAACGCTCAGTTGAGAACCCTCAGCACGCCTGAGTCATCTGATGAAATGAGAGGCCTGTTTCATACTCTCACTGTGATGCTGCTGTAGACGTTATGATCTGTGTGAGGCTTCATGTTTATATTGATTGAAAGCTTGTAGACTACAAACTACTACTATTTTTTATTTAAAGTGTTCACAAGCGCCTTTCTCTTGCATCACAGACTGGATGACACACACTTGCGGACCACCACTGTTTATGATGAGGCCGTCTGACCACGCTGACCTCACTGACCCATCTGGCTTCTCCTGACGCAACAGCCGGACTGCACGGAATGTGAAAAGCCAGCAAAATACGGCTGACTTATTATGTGGAGAGAAATAAAAGACAGCCTCTCCTGCGTATTGATTTATGAATTCCCTGTGATGTGCATCCATCCAGCGAGTGATTGATAGTTTTCATCTCTTTTTAGAGCCAGCAGAGTAAGACCAGAAGCAGTGACCTGAGGCCAAAGGTCAGTCAGACCCACCGTGGATACCTGCCAGCAGCGCGACGCTGCCGGGCCTGGATCAATCGCTGGCCTGGATTACTGGAATAACACGCTGGTCCAGGGGGGGAGGAACCTGGAGGCGTTCACAGGCCTCACGCTCACCCCATACGCATCAAAGACATCTCTGATAGATCATAATAAATGTGCTACAAATACCGGATGGTTGATTCTGCTAAACAGGATTTTAGGTGCGGAGTAAATTCAGCCCCTAAACTCAAAGTTGCTCAGCTGCGGTTTAGTTGCAGTCCAACAGGAGGCTGGTGTGGTCGCCTTATCTCCTGCTACATCCCACTCCAATTTCTCTCTGGTGCTGCTCACACCCTGAGTCCGAAGCACATGCTTGACCCGGCATGCATCTAAGTGAAACTCGAAATAAATCCTTTCTGTTTGGAAAATGTGGTTTATGCTGAGTGATTTGAGCTCTACGATGGGGAAATTCTCTCCAGTCCGCTCACATGCTCTGACCTCTGATCGCTGCTGCAGTCAGGTTGATTAACAGGACTGAAGATCAATCCACTTTTTCGCCCTAAAAGTTAAAAAGTAATCTCCCATCTGTAAACTGTTTGATTTCTGAGAATTTTTCATATTTTCTGCTTCATAGATTTTGCATCATATTTGAGGTCATCATAGTTCTCCCCCTAACTGGAAACACCAGCTGAGACTAATGTCTCTTTGAAACTACTAAAGAACGATATATTGCACATGAACGCATTGTGCTGGCTTCCAAAAGCCTTTCAGACTCTGCTCATTTACATTTACGCTGTTTCCTAGAAGACAGCCTGTAAAAGCAGCCTGTGTTTGACACCTCTGTGAGGATTCTCGACAGCTCTGATGCAAACATCCAGAGAGGTGTGAGAGTCTGTCCACCGCTATTTGCATACTGCGAGAGAGAAAAGTGTGTTTTTCAGACGTTGTTTCTTGAACTCTGTTGCTTCCTGAACACAACTGAAGGCAGAAGCTGTTACATGTAGTAGCCTAAAGCCCAAAATAGCAAAAATGTCTTCGTTTCTGCTGCTTAAATGAGTTTTTCTCGATCTTCTAATGAATCCCTGATGTCCTGCTGCAGTATTTCTCACCCACTGGGTCGTTTTATTTAGCAAACGATTACAGCAAGCCAAGCAAAACGAAAAACCTGTGGCATGTGAGGGACAATCATGCACAGTGCAAATATTATTTGTGAACAAAATTGTCACTCACTGCGTTAGATCACCTCGATGCAGTGTGGGAATTTTTTAAGCTATTTTACTGTGTGTATCTGAGAACAAAACACTCTCCCAGCCTCCTCAGATAAAACTGTGCATGTTTAACTTTCACGGTCATGTGTACAGTGTGTGTGCAGGAGGTTTGCGGCTTGAGTCGGTGAACCTGAAAGGCGCTCTCGGTGACCGCTGCTTACACGAGTCGACATTCATGATGACAAATCATCCCTGCAGCGTGTGAAACTCTGGAGGCTTCCTGGTCATCCG
This sequence comes from Spondyliosoma cantharus, assembly GCA_900302685.1. NCBI lineage: Eukaryota > Metazoa > Chordata > Actinopteri > Spariformes > Sparidae > Spondyliosoma > Spondyliosoma cantharus. Next base: position 26,361 of record OMLP01031068.1, read on the forward strand.
ACATCAGAACCTCAGATGAAGAATGTCACTCTGACTGTACTGCGTGTCCCTGTAGCTTAGTATCCTCTTTCCATTATTGTCCAAATTCCCCTGCTGTCCAAGAGGATCTTCAGCATCAGTCACATCCAACGTGGGAGGAGGGAACATCTGTTTTTAACTAAACCTTAACTAGGCGAATATTTAAATTCATTACCGTCATTTTATTGCAAACTAGCCGTGGTGAATTTGTGAAAAGCCGAAACAAACAACGGAATTGCACAAGCTTTAACGCGGCTAGCTTAAACAATGATTGTTCAACCACTGCAGCACTGATGTGGTTTAGACAGCATGATGGCTCATGAGCATGAGCCATTGAGATTCCTTGAAATAAGGTTGGGTCTCAGTTCCATTTTTCTATTTCCTGTTAGTCATTTCTTTCGGCTGTGTGTCCCTGTGGCCTGGTATCCTTATTTTGACTAAAATAACCTTGACAGACATCAGTGTTCATTGTTGTTTTTTTTTTACCTCAGTCACATTGTTAGTGATGAATCACACTCAACGAGAATTTCTCTAGAAATTCAACTAAAGTTCCCATCAACCAGAATTAAATTAGCTTAATCTGGGATTTAATAGTTGCCACCGCAGAATCCTCTCACTACTAAACAGTGTTGTGTTGTGGAAACAAATCTCTTTGGGCCTGAAGTCCTGGAGATAATCTTAACTCCTGCCTTTCAGTCCCTAAGTAATAGCTTTCTGTGGCTCCGACCATGCAACCCGTAATCTGGCCGTATGGTAAAAGGCCACATGGCAGATACATGAGCAGAGCAGAAGACTTTCAGATCCCTCCGTCCAGACCAAAATAGACATTTTATGGTCCTATTTTTATTTCCTGTTTTCTTGAGTTCGACTGTACAATTTTGCATGATAAGTAGCAGGTATCAGCGAGCTAAATGTGGCATATAAAGTTATTTTTGAGCCTGATGAAGCTGCTGTCTTCACATTCAGCTTAAACCTCTTAAACCCACAGCTGAGACATTAGTCTAATTAGACCGTTAACTCATGTACAGCAATGCCAATCACTGGACAGTGATCTTTGTGAAGTTGATTTTCAGCATGTGTCTACATGTGTGTATTTGTTCTGTACACTGATTTTTCAACAGTAACTGTGACGCTCGCCGACACGTCATTCAATATCGCTTCGTTTAGCCAGGACGAATATGAAGAAGTCTGTTTTTATGTCCCTAATTTTAATGGTACGCTGTCATAAAAGCAAAGGAGCAAATGAGTTTTAGATGATTGATACTTCATGTGTTTCCTGGGTTTTGAGCTGTGTTTGCTCTGCTACCTCCTGTGTACCTCCCCAACCGACATTCCCCTCCGCACCTGCCCTGCAACAGCTTTGTTAGCTCAGCCTCGTCCCCAGTGTCCTTCCAGCCAATCAGCTCCTTTCCTGCTCTTTTGTTTCTCCATATCACTCCCCTCACCTGTGTTTCTCCGCCTCGCCCCACCTGCGCCTCATCCCCTCGTCAGTTTAATTTGCATTTAAGTCCAGTTTTCAGTTCAGTCTTTGTTGACTCATTTCATTGTTAACCTCCTCCTGCTGTTAAAACTTCTGCCACCGATCTGCTGGCTCCCAGATTTGGGTTTATCGTCTTTGCTCTCAGTGTGACCGAGTCCTTAACTGTTGAAAACTTTGATCGATCCCAAAGATAAAGCCCAAAACCTTAAATGTGCAATATGGTAATAATATGACAGGGCTAGCTGGATAGCATGCTAACTTCTGTATATATAGCAACTATAAAGTGTACTGAGATAAAAGAATCAGTCACAAAATAGCAGTATGAGGCAATAACAATATCAAACTCAATCTAAATTTTAAACCACCCACAACTGCTGAAAGATCATTTTAGCTCACTAGGATCTGCATCAAGTTGCGTTTACTCATAGATACCATCCAACTAAATATGCCTGATTTTTTTTTTTCTTCAAGATCCATGCATTATTTCCTAATTAATTAACAAAGTACATATGTAATCCTGCTCATAAGCCAACCAACATACAAATGAACATGGGTGAAAACATAACCTCCTTGGCAGAGGTAAGAAATTGAATTAAGAATCTACATTATTACACAACATTCATGTAACACTGACAGATATGAATGCAAACCTGACATGCATCATACAACCAAATACAATTTCAAGAGTGTTGGTGGATTTTTAAACAATTCAACAGTGAGTGGAAAGCAACGACTAAAACTGTGCGACCTACATTTAAAAACAGTCAACAAAAATGCAAAGTGTGCGTAATTTTCTAGCTAAAACCTGCAAACACACTTCTTCTCATCACGTATTCGATGAAAATATTCATGTCATTTATAATGAAATACCATTTTTCTTCAGTCCCAGGAATTGCAGCAAATACACAGCAGGTTTCATCCCACCAACAGTATAATTCAGTGCTGTACACATGGAGTAATGCCCTGCAGTAGCGATGTCACACTCCTGTCAATCCCAGTATAATCCTATTACAACCACTTTCATCATCACCAAGATATATAGATTAAATTTCCTGTGTCAACAGTGATTACACTGGGAGAGCAATGGGATTGCTGAAACATCCAGATGGGCAGAAGCAACTGGAAGTGATCAGTAATAGTGTAAGTATAGATTATGTAGTTCACCACTGGCTCGGGACGCTGCACAAGCTGCCCTTTCTGCTACAAATGCCATTCAGTTATCCGTTTGAAGAAGTGAATCAAATCCATGTGACTTTTCAGCTGCATTTCAAGACAACAAAAACATTTTTCTCATCTTTTCATGGGGAGGAAAAAAATAGAAGCAATCCGGAGAAAAGAGAAGAAAATCTTGACCAGATGGTCCGGCCAAGATTATCCTCTAAACATGGTTTCCCAGTCTCTCTGAGCCCCCTGATGGCAACGCTGTCATTTCAAAGAAGTCGGGGGGTAAACACATGCAGCTCTGTGTCAAGCAGGTCTCTCCGCTGGGGGTCTGCATGTTTAGCATCTCCGTGCGTGTTTGTTCCTGTGCACAGATGTGTGTTTGCTGTGGCACGGTCAGGGAAGGGTTACTCAAATAAGTGTGGTTTGTCTTTTGACCCAGCTGCATTGAAACACACAGCACCACCCACACTTGTCTTCAGCTGTATTCCCACATCTGTGCTGTGGCTCAAATATCACTGCTTCCCCCACAAGCATCTGCTATAGGCGGAGGACGCCGCCTCGCACAGGCTCTCAGATTGTGTCGTCTTACTCATTTGTAGTCACCGGCCTCAACCTCTGAGATAACCTCAGCCCCTAATGTGAAATGTTGGCTCTTAAGCTCTGGTTTATTAGGAAAAACGTCCTCCGACAGGCAGGATGTCATCTGTAACACACAAACAGCCCCCTCCTCTGTTAGGTGAGGCTTTACCTCATCCTGAGCAGCGGGGAACGGCCAGTTTCACTTCACCGGTGGGCGTTATTTTGGCCATGTGATGGAGACGGAGAGGACGGTGTGAGGAGTATCAGTGAGCTGAGGTAGAGTGGAGCGGTTGCCACGGTGAGCGTGCTCTGTTCCACCAAGCCGGCCTCTGATTGGCCGCAGCCACGGCTGAGGGAAGGAAATTCTGCCAATTGGAAACAATTGATGTTTTGTTGCCGGGCCAAGCTGTCCTAACACAAAGCTGACATTTATTGGCAACAAGATTTCTCCTCAGGTTTGAGAAGGTGAGACTTTAAAAAAAAACAAGGGCTCAAAGCTAAGGCCATTTGTGCTGCTGTTAGACTTTTTTTTTTCCTGGATAAAGAGACAGACAGTCAGATAACAGAAACAATAAGAATTCTGGTATTTACTTAAGTAAAAGTATGAATGCTACAATGAAAAACATATTCTATTACAATCATTATACTATAATATTTTCAAATATAATACATGAACATGATATGATCATCAAACTACATTTTTCTTTGTTTTTATTAATACAGTTGCATACTGTGATCCGAGCTCCACGTCTTCAGCCTTTAATTGATACATAAAGGCAACCGGACTTACTTGAGTTCCTTGAAGGTGTTTCACCTCGAGAGTGACGAGAGAGAGATGAGCCTGCAATTTCACGCTCTCATTGAGTAGCTGGTTCTGAGCCCTCTGTAGGATCCTTGCAGCTCCTTGGCCTTTCATGATGGAACCCAGGCGTAACTGGACTTGAGTTTCTCCAATCAGTTCTTCTTCTTAAGTCAAGTCCAGTTTCCCTCGTGAAGCACTTTGATATTCTGTAACCTGAATGACTGAGAACATATCACAAATTTGTTTTTCTTCTGCCTTTAGATTAGGTATTTGTCTTGCAGTCACTTGTAGGTGGCAGCCGAACATTGGTGTGGATGACGTATTTTCTGACCCAACAACAATAATATTCACATTCAGTCACAACCACAGCCGGCCTGCTGTACATCTCCAGCAAACACAAACATTCACACGTATGAATCACATAGAACCAGAGATACCTTTCGTTCCACACATTTTCCCTTATTGCCAAAACAGGACAACTACATTACCCACAATGCAGCCCTAACGACCAACCGATCTGGCTAATGTAGCCTTGAGCTGCTAGCATCAAGTGGAGCGAGCTAAAGAGGTCTGGTAAACTCACTTCTTCCTGTTCCATTATTTTAACTCTTCGGACCCAATTTGTGAAACATTGTATCCAAAAAGGCTTTTTTACAACCAATTTCCAAAAATGCGCTCGCACTCCCCAAGACCTGTAAACACACTCTGATGTGAGAAATCAGTTCACCTCCCCCGGGTATTGATTACTGAGGGCTGCCAGCCAAATACAAAATCAAACTTGTGCATGGATCATGTGGCACACAGAGCCTGTGTAGCATCATCACCCAGGAGATAAGCAGCTAATGTTTGCATGAAGTATGAATATTATTAAAAAGTCATGTTGATTTCGTCTGTTCTTCTACAAATAATCTTTAAATCCAGCCGAATATGTCACACAGAGCTACACATTGTACATTTCAGGCCTGTGATATTCACATGCTTTATTAAATCAGAGCAGTGCATACAAACAGATCCTCCCTGCCTGTAATAAAATCACGTCCCTCTGAGATTTCAGCCCGTTTGAAGCTAGTGGGACGTGAACTTTCTGAACTTTCTGATGAAAAACAATGAGCTCACTGTGCTCTGCGGAGGTTTTTTGTCCCTTCACTGTATTCTTACTTTTTATCACCTCCTTTAAAACTCGGGTGTGAGCTGGATAACGTGTGTATAAAGACTTTTATTTCCTTATTGCAATGTAAAACGTACATGTTACAATGTTTTAAATCTGTGCCGCTTCTGTTCTCACTTTCATGCTCATGTTTCACATTCAAATTACAGTAACTCTGCAGATTTTCTCCATGTGTTACTTTAAAGGACCCTGGTGTTGTTTTGACGACTTTTGCCTGTGGAAACTCGTGCAGGCGTGCAGTAATGCAAGGTGGAAACGTGTCCTGGTGTCATTCATTAGTCGTGCATCTCAAACGGCCAGGCAGTAATTGTCAGCTGCACACGAGTAATTGAATTGGGCGGGCGTGCTTAAACAATCGGCTCTAATTGCATTACTCTTTTGGACCATGACAACTATTGTCAGGCAGAAATTTACCCCTGCAGCAATGCTAATTGCATATGTAAATCAGCAATATTTGGCCCCTAACAGGAGGAGAGAGTTAATGCGATAAAGGAATCCGTCCACTGAGGTTGAGTTACAGCAGGACTGGCAGGCGTCCACTGGTGGAGGTTGAAACGGACCACAGGGATCTGTTCAACTTGTTTCATCACTGCACACTGCATCAGTCAGAGGAGATGATTTCATTCACTCTGTTTTGGGGGATTTTATGGATATTGTAAGAGAGTTGAAGGCAGGTAAGAGAAAGAGAGGTGGGTGGTGTTGTGATTTTTGTTTTCGGTTGAGTAAGGTTGAGTAGTCTGGTGTCTAACTAAGCAGGGGCAGACAAGGTGGGATCCAGCAGATGCATGCAGATTGTTGATTATAATGAGTATGTCTGTATGTGCGTGAACCCATTCGTTTATGTTAGCAGACTCTATCTCTAAACTAACGTTAGCTAATGTTTCTCTCAGTTCACAGAGCAGAGAGAGGGCACTTGAGAACGTGCATAAAGTTACATCCTTTGGACTGTCGGGGGGAAAATCCGACCTCAGTCCTGCACAAAGAAATCCACAGCAGCATTAAACAATCATCCATAGCTACGTATAGGCAGCAAAGAGACAGGGAAGGTATCATTTTTCATATCACGTTTACAACCCGCTCACATATCGGCAATAAAAAAGAGGTAATGATGCATTTGAACTGCGACAAAATGTTACATGGAGCGCCTTTAACTGTTAACTGCTCTGACTTGAATGGTTCGACAGATTCAACTCATGGCATCGTTTTTTTTGGGGACCCCTGGGGATATTTCCAGACGCTTATGTCGCGACTAAAATCAGCTATTTCTCACGGTAAGTCAGACCATCTCCACCCGCGATCATGGCGACCAGAAGCATCTTACAAGGACTGAAAAGGGCCTCATTATCTATTAACTAACGCTTTATAGAAGAACCTTAATGTAAAGGGTACCAGGAGAGTCTATTTAAAAGGAGGGTTTGATGACTTGAATGATTATATTTGATAAAATATTAATATATTAGTGTGCATGAAAGGAATAGTCATCATTTAGACCCCATCATGACGTTCCAGGACAGCTGCTTCTGATGAATGTCGTCGACACTGCAATGAAAACCGACAGCAGAAAATAAAAGCAACATTTTACCAGCAGTGAGATGATTTGGCTCACGGCGTTCGTGTCAAATCGAGCTGGTTGAACTTGGAAGGTTTGTATCTTTAAGGTAAATGAGTTAAACTCATTAAACACATATTATTTTAACAGGTTTCGGTCAAGAGGGGCGTCCAAAGAAAACATTAATAACACTGGGCAGGGCCTTGCTTTCTTTCAGCCCCTCTCTTTACCCAATAACTTCTGCACAGTCCCTTGAAAGCTTCCCAGGGTGAGTTATGTGTCACACAGGGCGGTGCAGGGAGCGCTGAGGACGGCGGGGTGAAGGAGGAGGGAGGTGGAGAAGGTCACGTTTCAATTTCCCTGCAGCAGTCTCTCCTCCCTCTCAATCCTGCTGCGGAGTTTTCCTCATCCTCTTCCTCTGGGCGTGTTGAGCAGCCCTTCGCACAGAGAGACAGATCACATCTGGAGCCGCAGCCATGGGGCCAAACACGGCGCCAGCCAACACCACAGAAACACACACACGGAGACACACACTCGTCCCTGTGTGTCCCGAAATGTTGCCGTGCGGTGGCACAAAAGAGTTTTCTGCTTGCTCATTATTCATGCACACAGCTGAAGTACTGGATGTACAGTTGTCTCAGTAATGCAAGGGCACAGTTCTCATTCAGCTCAACAAAGCGGGAAAAGAGTCACTCTACTTTAGAAATCCCTCCCACTGAAGTGCCCTTAAAAGCTTCTTAAATTAATCCTGAGAAATTAACATAAGCAGATACCATTCCTTTTCTCACTGAGGCAGGGCAGACCCTCATGCATGTTAATTGTTCACAGCTTTTATAATCCAGTCTTCCACATGTGGGACCCGATCCAGTCTGTCTGTTTCTGATTAAGACGCAGCCACGTGGGATGGGTAGATGCTGAGAGTAGGGATCTGCGGTGCATTTTTCTGGGTTTGCGGGATCCAAAGCTATTGTCTTGATTGGCCGGCTGAAACTTCGCTGTCATGCTCAGAGTTGTGATTATTGTTAATTTCCCCAGCTGAATGAAAATGATACGTGCCAAATACGGCCGGATAATTACATCTGTGGAATAGGCGGGCGACGGAGAGCGCAGATCAGGATTGGTTGATTACTCCTCTTTTGGGAGGAATATTTTGATCCTACACCAAACTAAAACCTTAAAACTGCAGTCCTGTGCTTTCATGGGAATCCATTGTTCAGGAAATGTCTGTTCAAATCTGTGTCACTCTGTGGGAATAAAAATAAAGATGGTGAGGGAAGAAAAAGTCTAGCGTGATGGATAGCACAAGCTTGCCGAGTGATATTTACATCAGACCAACGTCCTGAAGGTATCCTAAAGAGAATTTAGGTTTTTTTTGTTATTTTCTTTGCTTAACTGGCTAAGCAAACACAGTATAGACTTCTAGGAATATAACATAATATGGCATATATATATCAAGAGTGATGTTGTCATAAATATTTATGTTTCCTATTAAGGAATACATGATTATTACATCCATCCATCCTTGGATGTTTGGAGATTTGGCGGCCTCGGGGAGAAACGGAATACGTGTAACAGGATTATGTGGTTTGAGTTTTTGATTTTAAATGTTGCAAAACTCTGATTGGTGCACAGACATACATGACATCACCCGCCCTGTCCCACCCACAGAGAAAATGACACCAAAGAAACTGGGAGAACTGCTTTCTGGGCCTTTAAACACGTAATCTATTGACGTCCGGACTGTGGCCCCTGTGGTCTCTTGCTTTATGGCCCCTGGCCGTGGACTGCAGGTCTTGGTGAGGCTGGGTGATGGAAGATGAAGAATATGATCATTAGGCGGTGCTGTTGGGTATTGATGGGTCACCGGGGAGCTCTCCATCACTGACAAGGCCGTCCATGTTGCCTCCGCTCTCAATCAGTGTGTCGGGTTTCAGACACATGGACTGGATTAGCTACATGTGACACTTTAGCAGGGCGACGTCCACCACACCCTGACTGAGCGGTGACCTGTTTGTTAGGAGGTGCTGCTTTGTTTTCTCTGTAAACACTATGTACATTTAAGACCTGTTGTTGCAGGATGGTGCCCATTTACTGCAGCCGAGGCCGCTGTTGTAAAGCAGTCCGAGGAATGTTTCTGGAATTTGGCACCTCTTTTAGACGAGAAAACTATTTTCACGTGAAGTGAACCACAGCATACATGTTTGAGGTCTGACTGTTTCTTCACACAAATTAATGTAGTTATGTTTTCTTTTTGATACTCTGCTAATAGAGGGAAGTAAGCAGCTTAAACTAGTGTTAATTAATGTTTTTTGGCTACTTGGGGTGGCAGAATAAGCTGAAAACAACACTGATGTATTATCACCATGTGAAGTAGAAAGTCTAATTACTTAACCATTAAACATGCAGCAGCATTGGCAATTATTTGGAGTCGTGTTTCTAGCAAATCAGCAAATATAAGTCCAAAAACACTCTGTTGTAGCTCTGTTTTTGGTCTCCACCAACTCCCAAGCGAGACATCTTATTCTTTAGCTGCTGAATGCTCCACTACGTTCACCAGCTATTTGCTGAATGTGTCTGTTTGTCTTTAAAGCCGTATTTCCAACAAACAATTCTGTTCACTTCAGTTTGTTGTACAGCACACACGATTAAATTATTTTATCCCACTTCAAGTTAGCTAGGCGCTAAACCAAATGTTGGTCAGTAGATGTCTCTTGTGTACACGCTCTATGGGCCACACGGAAGATACGGATGTTTTCATAACCGGAAAGACGAGCTTTTATGGCTTCAAAACGCCACAGAGCAGCTTTCATAGGAATGAACAGGGCTCCACCTCCCACCCTGTGTCCAGATTTAGTGTAATGTCCTTGGTTGCCCACAGAGTTGCTGAGCTATGACATTACAAAAACATGAGTTTCAATGATGGCCCTGGAACCACATTAATTAAGATGATCTGGCAACAAAACACAATCAGGGCGATATCAGATTGTGCAATTTCCAACAGTCTTCTGTCTTGTTGACTGCTGCAGCCTTTTCTCAAACAAAGCTTCCCTCCTGGTTGTAAAACAACAACAACCACATAGCGAGAGGATGGAGGAGAGGAACACAAACCAGTCAAAGTCCTCCCTTTTGTTCATGACCAGTGTGGGGTCGAGCAAGAATTTTGGGATGCTTACATTAGTGGTTGGTTGTAGTTTACGTTGTCTCATTTTCACTTCCTGACATGATCAGCATGGGAAAATGTGGATTTTTGGCCTCACGTGACCCCTATTTTTATTTTGAATATGTGCTCAGTCAAACTGCACATGTACGCTTTGTTCTTGTGGTTATGACTAGTGTTCAATAATTTTCCCCTAATAGGATAATTCTGAGCTTCTGTATAATTTAACATTTCCCATCTGGCAACGCTGGTTACTTCATAAATGCTCCTTCTCACGACCAAGACAAGTTTTGTCTGTTGTGAGCCAAAACACGAAAACTACACGCTTTAAAGCCAAAACAATGAGCTGAAAGATGCTGAAATGCTCTGTAGAGCTGAGGGAAACTAAAAAGTTGGGTTACTGTCCTTTGTTGGTTTGTTACTACAAGTCACTTTGTCTTTTTTTAGATATTTTTCCCCTGATGTTTTGTGAATCCATCAGCCACACGGTGCTTTTGTATCAACATCAATCTGTTTTTCATGCTAGTCAGTATCATTCATTACTAGGCATTGGCCTCTTCTTGAATAGCAAAGTTCAGAAAAATATGTGTGGTGTGACGGAACTTGATCGATCTAAAGGGAAATGCAAGCGGTTCAAGTGCAGGCTCAGCTCGACTGTGTGTGTTTTGCTCAAGGACACTTCAGAATCCTGTGAGACTTCATTTAGCTGGTGTGTACGTTGCACACTGAGCTCATGGTTGGCGTTCATCCTGCAATTCAACTTTGGACTGCACTCAACATTCCTGCTTTTTTAATATACTGTAGTGACTCCAGCGTCCTTTGTGTCGCTGTAAAAGCTGCTCACATGAATCACACATTCCATTTATATAGACGCAGACTTTAACAGCCGGGGGAAGAGTCAAACATTAAACCATGTTCAACAGTGGAACAGCTCAGGGACTTTCAGACTGTATCATGGACCACCAATGATAAACCAGTGGAACCGTTAATTAGCACAACGTCAGTGAACTTCTCCCTCGCACAGAAAGACTTGGCTGCGGGCCCAGAAGCCCGAACACAATGGACCTGAAACTGCAAGGTGCTCTCCCAGTCTTTATCACATGTTGTTGAATTAGATAAAACAAGGAGTTCTGCGAAACTCCCACAAAGAACGGGGGGGAGGTGGTGAAGCTGTGGGAGTCGGTGTGTGCGAGAAGACAACAGTGTAACGCCTGGTGTCCAATTTCAAGCTGCACTCAGGATGCAATTTAACACACTGAACTCTTTGCTTGCATGCACTAAAATCACTGAGCTGTTGTAAGAAGGTAAACAGCACAAACACGCTTTCCAAACGGAAGAGACGGTCTGAGGTGGTGTCATAAATATCTCAGAAGCAGATACCGTAAAGGAAAAGTTTGCTTACTAGTTCTGCAAACCAAAGATAAGTTCAAACTTGTATGTGTCTTACGCACCAGACGTAGCGAGACAGTGGATAGTAGGACAGTGGGATATGTTATCGTTTCCTGTTTTATTTTGAAAGGTTCATCCTCACGTGTCATGTTGTGTTACTTCCCGTCCTTCTCTTGTTTTCCCTGCTCTGTGAATGTCCTGATTAGTTTCACCTGTCCCTGATTACCCTCCTGTGTATTTAGGTCCTTGTCTTTCCCTCTTAGTTCGTGGGTTCATCTGTTTTGTCGCTCTGTTGCTCCTGGTGTTTTCCACCCTCGTGTTTTTGGATTCCTGCCTGTGTTGCCTGAGCTTCTGGTTTGTTCTTTTGATATTTTTATTTCTCTTTGTTGTTTTTCTTTGTGTGGTTTTGCCCTTGCCTGTTGTTGTTAGTTTTGTCTCTTGCTTTTTAGACAGCAGTTCATTTTTAAAGCTCGCCTTTTGTTTTCAACATGCCTGCCTGCCTTTGTGTGTCCTGTCTTTGGATCCTCACTATTCTTGGAAAGCTGTGACAGCTTCAGCAAATTGTAAGCGAGGATGTTTTTGACAAGATGTTGGGACAATTTCCAGCCATATGTTTCTGCTGACAAAACTAGTTATTTTATGCCAGAATATGATCTTTTCCAAACTCTAACTAAGTCGTTAACCTGACCAGATCCTTAAGCAGATTGTTCTTACAACATATAATTGAGTTGAACCTAAAGAAACACAAAACCTCGACATATTTTATGGCTTGCATAAAGTAGAAAGTAATTCCATCATAATTATGCTTAATTTTGAATTCTCACCATCACTGTTCATGCAGTGCCAGCAAAACCTTTATATTACTTTTTTTTTTACACATGCAGTAGTACCGCTAAGACCAGTCAACACCCTCTAGTGTGAAAACTGGTGGAGTTGCCCTTAATAATCAGAAGTAAAGCTTTAAAATGACGTGATCGAGACTGAAGAGGAGTTTTCACATGCTGCAGCACCCAAAGGATGAAAAATGTGTCTTTGTCACTTCCCTGTCTATAACCTCTCTCCTCCACGTCTTCACACTACATACTTAACAGGCTGAATTCAATTCAAAGCCAACTGAAAATAGATAATGATGTGTTATCTCGGTCACGGAGGCTGTACTGTATGACGACAACGTCAGCGGGGATGTCTCACATCTCCATCATGTTCCTTCAGACGCAGCTCCGCTCCGCTCTGGTAATATTAGCACTGACTTGTGAACTCCCGTACGTATGTAGCAGTGTCAGGATGTACATGTGAAGGAGGCCAGGGCTCACACTGGCTGGTGTGGGATCTTTGTAAAATGCTTATGAGTGACTCATACGATGGTTATCTTTAGTTTTTGTTTATCTCAGGAAGTCAACATGGAAATGAGGTCAGTCGGATCTCTTCCTCTGCAACAGTGAATCTGTGTAGCACTTAGAGAGGTCAGATCAACCCCTCGCATAACAAACCAAAGATTCTCATGTAACCAAGCAGCTATACAGATTTGGATTTGTTCACACTGGGAGATTTTTCCCTCCTCATCGAAGTAAACAGACTCATTTGTGGTGCTCACAGCACTGAAACAGGCCTTAAAACTAAAAATTCAACAATCTTCCTTTCCAGAAACGCTGTCCTGATTACTCTGGATAATTCACAGAAAAATTATGTTTCTTGTGAATTTTTAAATACATTTTTTTTCCAGCACTTAGAGCACCACAAACCTCAGCAGATTAAACCAAATGACTCAACTTGGCTTCTTACATGATAATGTATTTACTACCAATTCAAGAGGAGCTCATATATTTTGATTGTTAGCTTTAAGTTTCAGGGTTAACAGTGTCACGCTGTCTTTATTTAGCGACAGACCAGGCATAAACTGTATATTTTCCTCTGTAGAAGAAGAAGAAGAAGAAGGGTTAGGGTTAGAAGAACCACATCAGCCATGTTGTCACAAAAACATCTGCTGACGTTCCTCTGACAAAGACCTCTAGCAGGCGTAGGAGTTACAAACATTCGGAGACTGCTGTACTTGCACAGTTTCCAACTGCGACTCAACACTTGTTCTTTGAAAGCATGAACCATAATTGTTCCTTTAGAAGAAGCCTTTTTAATCCAAACTAAGATCTTTTCCCAAAACCACGTTGTTTTAGACAACTCTGTCTTTTAGACCAAACTCTAACCATGATGTTGTCACGTTATAGCACAAAATTACATTTCAACAGTGATTTGTGACTCGTTGATGAAAGCGCAGACGGATAATGTAAACCTGCTGATAGGGGTCAGAAAGGCTTTTATGTTTCGCTGGAGGTCTTGTAAAACTGCTGAAAAATATTATTAAAAATCTCGTAGATGAGGGATTCAGCCTCTTTCGCAGGGATCTTTCCTGCTGTTCAACGTAAAAAAAAAAAAAAAACGACACTAAAGATTAAGAAACTGTATTGACAACTGTGTTTCAGCACGTAAAATGCCATCAGTAATTACATAAATCATTTGTATTCCAATTTTTTGGGTTGTTTATTTTTCTCCTTTTGAATATTTTTTTGTATGTGACGCAATCTGTAAGAACCCTCTACATTTTTAAACACGAAACTTTACACACACCGAGTCAATTTAGGGGACATAATGTTATGAAGATGATGGCACATTCACACACAGTCTAGCTTTATATAGGATAAAATTATATTCTAGTCTACACTTTTGACGTCTGTGCTATAGCCATCATAAAAATAGACTTTTGTACAGGTGTGCATGATAAAGAGGGATGTATTGCCCCTACAACGAGCACTGATTATATTAAATGGTAAATACAGATTTGTTTTTAGTCTTAGGCCCGATACAGTGAGTGTTTTAAATAGTCAGAACGTCACACATTGAAGTTCATACTCTGTTTCTACTCTAGCTGTCTTTCATACGAATGTAATCCAAGTTTCAATCTCTTGTGACAGCCACAGATTGAATCCATTTCACCGCACAGTCACAGTTTTCTGAGAGAGCAAAAAGACTCACGGATATATTACCTTTCTGAAAGCAACATCCTCCTCGACTCAAACAAAGCCTCTACTGTATGACTATCTAAACGGGGTTATGGTCGCAGAGAGACGGCTGCCCTTACATGCCCAGCGACGCACCGCTTGAACAAGTAATATGTCAGAAGGTGGTGAGAAATTAGGGCGGTAGCATCGTAATGGCCTTGAGTGGAGATAAATCTCGGTCGGCCGAGTCTTTGGAGACAGCTGAGGATGAAGGAGCTCAGGTTGGAAGGTCATGAACTGTCTTTATGAGCTTTATGGTGACAGATTAAATAAAGATAGATGATAGGTAGAAGAGGTGACTCACTCCTCTGCCTGTGATTCAATCCATCTTCATCAAAACAGACAGAGGAACATGGTTAATACACGCAAACCAGCGAGGGAGGATGAAGAGTGGAACCTTGCAGATGGACACAGTTCCCCTCTTCTGACTGGCAGGGAGGACCCTGACCTTTGACCCCAGCTGGATGCCTATTCTCATTGGGGGTTCTCCCTGCTGCCGCTGCTGCGCTGCTGTTTTGACAACATAAGGAAAAAGTCTTTCATCAGGGGAAGCAGCCATATGTCTTTGAAACCCCGGACCTAAACGGGGGAATACCTCACATCTTCATCTGCTTTCGGTCAGGACGGTATTGATTCTCTCTGAAGAGATTTACATCACGTGTCAGATGCGAATAAGATTTACGTAATGGTCGGTCCAGTGTCCGCTGACCTCTGCTGACGAATACATTTCACAGAGAGATTCGCATGGGCCGCGTGTGCCTGTAATCTGCAGGCGAAATATTGAACTACCGGGTTGGGATTGAGGAGATAACGCCGTAATCCCCACCTGCAATTTTGAAATCCACTCGATTCGGTATAATCCCGGTTAGAATGCAGGTTTATGTAAGCACATCAAAACACTGCTATCGGCCATACGTTTAATCAGAGTCGCACTACTTCTCCCGATGCAGAAAGACACATCGTGCAGCATGAACCAATTCATATTTTATTTCCATTTGTGAGTTTGACTTTCATTTCTTCATTTCTTTCATTTCTCTTTTATTCGTTCATGTGATTGATTGAAATTGGAGGATTTTCACCCAGGAGACCAGGGTTTGAATCCCACGTGAACCCAATTGTCAAGGGTCATTTTTGTTTTGTGTTTTTGAATTATTTTGGGGGGGGCTGCTTCTTCCTTTTAATGGATTGGAAAGGTGAAGGTTGAGACAGGAGAGGAGGAAGAGAGAGGGGTGGGGACGACATGCAGCAGAGGGCCACATGTCGGATTCGAACCCTTAGTGTCAAGGGTCATCAAGTAGCTTTGGGTGATGATGCATATTTATCATTGCTCACGTTTTAAAGAACTGCGTTTAGTAATTAATTTTCACTAAGCTCAAGCTTTGGTTTTTAGTCCTGGTCTGACCGTAGCTCAGCAGTAGCTCACTGAACTTACTTATTGTTAACAAATAATCACGCAACCAGGTTTTTACTTTTTTGGTCCAGATTCTGGTTTATCAACATGAATTAAACCACGTGGTCTACTGTGATCTAATGTATAATTTATTGCGGATATAAATTAGATGTGTCGTTATTATGAGAAGACCGATTAAAACCGCCTTCAGAATTAAAACTTCCTAAATGTTTGGTCAGTTAAATGGTTACTTATCCGATGGTTTCTGGACTGACCAGATCCCCAGCTGAATGAGTGTTGTGGTCATCCCTCTGTGAGGCTCGTGAGGACCTGAAGCTGTGCGATCACCTCTTATTGTGAAGCACCACTTTACGTGCACTCAGGCAAAGTGCAGCGCTGAATCACTCCGGCGGTCGTGGACGGCAGCGGAAAGTGTGGATGAGTATTAAAAACAAGCTGGCACACTGGTTTCCCAACCCCTCCATGTTTGCAGCTATCAGCCTGCCTCGTGTGTTTTCTCTCAAAATGCTTTTTTGGCTCTGCACTTATGTCACCGACCTTCAGTGTTGAATAATTGAATAATTGAAGTGGGCACATTTTGACATGTCGTCATGCTGTAAGGCAGTTGCTTTTGCGCCTCTGAAACATTTAACTTGTGCGTTAAAGCATCGGCGGGAGTCGTGGCCTCTTCATGAATTAAACATCGTGCCTTCAAAGCCCGGAGGGAGCGTTACCTTGCTATCCGCAGCAGTGGAGGACCAGCCGGGTCTGTCGGTACAAGACTCACAAAACTTTAAAGTCAGACGGAGCACTTTAGTTGCATCATCTCACCGACTTCAGTATTTATAACCCCTCTGTAGAGCATCCTGAGGCTGATTTGAAACATTAGGCTTTATGAGCAGCCTCAGCACTTCTTCTTCCCCGCGATTAACACACACGATCAGCAGTTTCGTACCACACACTAACTTTTGGCACACTTTCTTTGAGTCTTTGTTCTTGCGGAGAGGTCGCCAAACTGATTTAGCTGTGGTGGAGGTGCCGCTGGTGGTCCTGGTCGGCCCGCAGCCTTTCCTGATGGCCCAAAATGGCAGGGGCCCTAATGATGGTAAATGATCGCTGAGAGGCTGAAGAGGAGGAGTAAACAAGAGACGACCCAAACCGGGAGAGCTCCTGTCAACACAGTGGTAATATGTCCGTGTCACCAGATACAAGAGACGGCACTCAGATGGTGGGGAAGAAAACACAAGTTCACGTCACACAAGGACGTAGATTTGGTCTCAGAGGTTCTTCAACATTTAATTTTCCTCATCTATATAAAGTAATCAAGTAAATTATAAATGATTACATTTTTTATCATGTCTCTAACAATGATGTTAGTGTAGTGGGGGGGGAAATTTGCAGTACGACCACACGAATGTTGCATTCACAGGCCTACTGGTGCGCAATCACAGAAGATATTAATAAAAGTCAAAAAGTTACATTTATAAATGGGAAGAGTTAGAAGGATGATTGTGTTTCTATCTTTACTACTGAAAACACTGTCTTCTTTGATTGACGATGAGTTCTAGTGTCTCTTCCAAAGAATTATCTTTAAATGAAAACAGTAAAATGATTTGTGTTTTTAGCCACAAATGTGGAGAAGTTGGGGTTTCAGCCCTGATCGGTGTCCTCACGAGTTGCAAACAGCCCCAACAATCTACACAAAGTAGAGAGGGATGCTTGTGTGTTGCCTGAGAGACAAAGTCCAGGTCAAATGAAAGTCTTAAACTGATCATTTTGATCAACTCAGATCGTTTGGAGGTTATTAGACAATAAGAGGATGATGTGATCTTGTGGTGAATTAATCGAACTGAACTTTCAAAACAAGGGGGAAAAAATACGACGTCATTCCTTGTCAGTTATTAATGAACGAGTGCTTTAAGTTACTCATTTACCGTTTTGATTTCTGAATGATTTACAGAAACAGTTGGAATGTGTTTTATGTGCACTAATGAATCTTGAGCCCTATATTTGTGTCGCCGTGTGCGCAGCAGATAAGAGAGACTGTTGAGAGAGTCAGTGTGTCCAGAGGGTGGTGAGGGAAGTCCTATGGGTTATACAGGAAGCACGTAAAACTGAGCTGGAGAACAAACAGGAAGCGAGTGATGGATTTCAGGTTTTGTTGCGAGCGCGGTGAGGAAACGCTCGAGAGTTCCTCAATCGCTCCAGCACATGGTCGAGTTGTTAGAAAGCTGTTGAAATGCAGGAAGAGGAGCGTCAGCGGTTGATTGAGGAGGTCACAGGATCAACACACAGTGTTTTTAACTGATAAGACTTCAGGTGTGCTTTTAATCATTATGTGAATTGTGAAATGAATTTTAAAAATCCTCTCCAAGCTGCAAAAAAGTCATCTTTTTTCTTTTTTTTTTTTACCTTCTTTCGGTAACATAAGGAAAAAAACTGCACTGGTGGAAAACACTTGTACTTCTATTACAGTGGTGTTTGCAATTCTTGGTGGTCTGGAGGGTTCGTGACCTCCTGTACTGAGGAGGCAACAGGTGCCGCCGCATTTTTCTCATCTTGCTGCATCTGCTGCAGTCGTCCTCAAATTTAAGCAACTGCCTAAAGTTTTGACACATTGTCGCCCCGGAGTTAAAACTTTACTGATTTTCTGCGTCTGTTGTAGTTATTTTTGTATGACTTTAGTTTTGAAAATTCTAAATTGCATTCAAAATTACTTTATGCGCATTTGTGATACTTTCTTGGGCTATACAAGTACTATCTTTTGATAAATAAAATGTGTTTATCACCTTTGCAGTACCTAAAGAAATAATGATAATAATAAAAATGTATTTTAGTAAAGAAAACATATGTGACAGCTGTGTTGAAATAAAAACGCGTGGTGTCCACTGAAAGAATTTAGTCTTTCTGCACTGTAAAAAAGGAAAACTCTGATATTCACACAGTTTCAGATGAATGACAGGTTGTTTCTTCATGCCAAATAGATTTGGCATTTAAAATGAAATAAAATTGCTTTATTTTAGATCTTCAGTGAGGCGTATACAGAATGTGAAGTTTGATGTTCTGTCAAAGAAGCCCGAAAAACCTCTTACTTCCAGTGGTCCAAAGCTGAGAAATCTGACATATGACTTTACTTTTGTAACTTGAGGAAACCGATTCACTTTAAACACCATTTATTAGTATAATCACCAACACTCTTCGACGTAAGTCAGTTAAGAGCTGCTAACTGAGCAAATGTCGGCTATCAGCAGTCAGCGGTTGCTTTGGTGACATGCTTCCCCTTATTGAGTATGAATTTCGTGAGGGTGGCCAATTCTTACTCTTGCCAGTAAGAAATGTTAAGATTTTGAAATACACTACTCAAATTTAGTTAGGGATATTGGGATATGGCTTCACATATGGATGAAGGTGGGTGTGCAATAAAAGTAAGAGGAAGTAAGGTCCCTGGTCGGGTATCAAACAGGGGATGTTCTGGTCTTAACGGCGAGCTCACCACAAAACCACCAAGAAATGTTTCCTCAAGAAACGAGCAACGTCTGATGTGTTTTCTAAGTTTCTTCCATTAGGTGCCTCAAAATCTCAAACTGGTTTACACAGAAAGCTTGAAGAATACTTAAAGGTGCATTATGTAGCATTTTTAGCTCAAAACAATAAAAAAAAAAGAATGTGAAGTTTGAAATATAAGTCAAATAAGTCTATGAAGTTGGCATGCTAACCTGCTAGCATCAAGCATGGGTCCCCCTAAACCCCGGCCTGACAGCCTCCTCTTTCTGGTGGTCTAAAGCTCCTGTGCTAGCGGTATTGACACCAACGCTCCCCTGGTGGTCCGAGCTTCCAGACTCAGGTCAGCTAATAGAATTGATAGCTGCGCTGCTAACTGAGCTAACTGCAGCTACAGTTGGTGATGCGCTGGTGATATGATATACCTATTTGTATATCTTGCACTCTCAACCTGACTATTAAAACCTTTTTTTGGTATCATCTGGGGTGAAACTGATCTACGCTGTCAAAACTGAAGCGAAACTTGTGCTTGTTTAATCAGTAACATCAGCCAGTTTTCCTTATCCTTCCGAGCTTTTTCTCCCTGTTAAAACAAACAAATCCTTCATCATTAGATTGAACGCCAAATCATATAATTCACGTGCCAAACGGCTTCCTCTCAATTCCAAGGAGTTGATTGCTAACGATTAATTCAGGATCCTATTAAATGTGGTTTTCCGCAAGCCTGCAAAGAGAGCAGGAATGTGAACTGAAGACCGATGCTGTCTTTTTGCTGTCAGGGTATAAAAATGCAGATTCATGAGCTCTGAGGATCAACAACTGAGCCAAACCCTCTGGTGGGACGAACAGAAAGCCTGGAGGTGGCTGGAGGCTCTAGATAACAGAGCCTTCATCCTGTTTAATGTTAAATGCATGCATTGTATTTGTACACATTTCCTTA
Source organism: Spondyliosoma cantharus (assembly GCA_900302685.1). NCBI lineage: Eukaryota > Metazoa > Chordata > Actinopteri > Spariformes > Sparidae > Spondyliosoma > Spondyliosoma cantharus. The sequence continues at coordinate 46,551 of OMLP01031068.1, forward strand.
TCCCTTGACATTTATTGTATTTATACGTTTCCACTGGTAATCTGTCTGGCGGAGAGAGACACGTACCGCACAATCAAGTCTGACATTTCCTCAAGCCTACAGGCAAGACACCTGCATGTGAGCTCTTTGTCCATGTCGCTGATGAAATCTTTGAGCAGTGACTGGGCTTCTTTCCCCCTCAGCCAGAGAGTTCATAGGTCACATTCATACCTCTTTTTTACCCGTCTGTCTCTGGTGTCACGTTCCTCTGAAACCGATATAGCTGACACAAAAGATGGACTCCCTTTCTTGACACTTTTCTGCTACAGCTGCAGAGGTTCAGAAATAGCAGTCCCGTTCACAACTGACATGCTGACGGCAAAGTGAAATTCACTGACTCACTGACATGTCGGACCGTTTGAATCCCAATGCCTTAACATAACCGACTGCTCCGGAAATGCACTCGCTCCTGCCCAGATTTGTTCTTTTTGCAATCAAGATCCAAAGCCAGGATTATTTTTGATTATTTTATAAGCTATAGGGGGAAAAAGGGTCAATCGCGTGACCTGTTGCCATCAGTTTCCAAGGAAGCAGCATACATTGAACAGTACTGCAGAAAGAATCTGCACACAATCCTATTAAAGTGAGGGGCAAAATAATGACTTTGTGCATATCTGCGGTGCTGTGGTGGCAGATGCACAGCCATGCTGTCTCTGACACAGAGCAGGATGTATGTGCATGCCTGTACAGTCTCCCTGTAATCAGCATCCTGGCTGCTGGAGATAAGGCATGAACAGTGACACAGTGTGCAGGCTGAGGCTGGCTGTCTGCCAGGACACTTCAAGCCAGAGCATCCACACCAGCGACACCACTGTGGACACTTCTGCCACCGAAGACAGCTGGACAATACTTTGTTCCTCCTCCGTCATAACCTACACATTATAACACTGTAACACCTTTTCTTTATATAGTTGGTACTGAAAATAACCTGAAAAAATGTCTTGAATCAGTCATGTAGGACAGTGATTCACAGACGGGTACGCTGCAGGGCACTTGTGCAGATGCCAGGGGGTGTATGTATGATTGTTGAGTAGCTCAGCTAATTTAAAAAAGATACAAATTAGAATTTATCCTTTAAAAAGTAGTTCATAATAGGAATAGCTTGCTAAAAAGGATTTAGAGCTAGAATAGTCAGGTAAAAGTAACACTAGCTTATGGATAAGTAGTTGAAATACTTAGTGATTGATAAACAGTTGAATAAGTTTGCTAGAACAAGCTAATGGATACTGGATCAAATTAGCTAATGGACTGAAGCAGTTAGCTAAAAGTAGCCTAATGGATAAATGGCTTAAACAAGGTGCTGGTAGTGCAAATGGAAAACTAACAAAACCAACCTAAATTTAAAATAACAGTTCAACTTGTTGTTGTTGTTGTTGTTGTGAAAAAACATACTGTAACAATATCCACGTTTATCTAATAAATATCAAATTAAAATGTGTTGTTACTTGAGTTGGTATGATTGTGGGGTAATACAAAGAAGGTTGTGAATCTTTTCCACTTTAATTATAACTGTTTGAACACAGTAAGTAAAAACTGGAGATATCAAGATTTTTTTTTACCATGTTTCCCTCACACATTCACATTCCTTTCCTTTTAAGTAGAAACACACAGATTTCAAAGTTTCCTGACCTACAGTAGACAATCCATCACAGTCAGACACAAAGGCTTAGTTTGTTTTTGTCTATGTTGGCACTGTTTCATGGCACTTGAGTTTTGAGATTGCTTGTCAGTGCACACATTATGTTACGCTGAGCTTCCTGTCAAACACCGGACAGAAGAAATCCCTCGAAAACATGTCACCTTACAAGTCTTTGTCTCATTGTTTTGGACATTTTGTCATCAGACGCAAGTTGATTTTCTGCTTGGATGGACAACATAAAGTTTGCGATTTCAAAAACAGAAGACATTGTGTATGCTAAAAAAAAAAACCAGGAGCTTTGCAGAACAATGGAAGGGATTCAAGCCACCTCTCCTCAACAAATAGTACCCGACTTATAAACAGTCATCTTTATCGTAGCTTAGATCATAATTTACTTTTAATAACCTCCATTCTTCTCTGATTTCTGTTGGTCTACCAAGTTAACAGAGATCTTTTATAAAAAAAAAAAAAAGCAAAGCCCCACTCCTCTAGACTCATTTCAACAACTGTACTGAAACATAAATCAGTTCCCAAAACTCCTTAGTCAGGGAAAATATCCTCCATGTGGAAGTTGTACTACGTTGCATCAGCCAAGAGAGTGTGGGGGGAAAAAAAAAATGTTTTTAACATGCAAAGAGGGCTCTGAGTGGCTGTGTGAGCCAGGGGCAGCGCTTCAGCCAGAGCCCCATCGTTTACGAGCCCACAGACACAATCGCACTGGAACATGTGGTTTTGATCGGCTCACGTGCGAGGCTGAGGCCAGTTAAAGCACCAGTACACAATGATCACTCACTTTACTGCAGCAATGAGAACCACATGCCAGATCAAACCCAAATGCCCCGATCGTAGTCCCTGCTTCCAGTCGTGTCCTGTTCCGTGGGAGCCCTGTTCCCAAGCCTACAAACAATGGCTCTGTTTTCATTCAACTTTTTCAAGTCTTTGGAGCTCCTCCCAAATGTGTTTTGTTGTGATACTGGATTATATATGGAGGATATGTTGAGAAACTGAGGTGACAGTCTTAGGTTGTTTCTCCACCATCACCACACCTTCTATCAGTTAATGTATTGTGTTTTCCTGTGTGAGTATCTTCACAGCAGCGATGCGAGATCAGACACGTTGAACCCAAATCTGACTCTGCAACCTTCTGCTCCTCACGCAACAACAAACATGAGCACGTGACACAATGAGGCTAGAAAAATACTTTTTCCCACAAGCTTACATTGCGAAAGGAGCTGCTGTAAAACGGAGCGTACATTTGCATCGTAATTTGAGCCTTTAGGTCCAATACAATATGGAAAATCTGGAAATGCTGCACAATTAAATCATTTTATCTCTACCCATCGTCATTTTTGTGCATTTTTATTGTGGAAATATTGATTAAAGCAGCTTTAAACACGCAGAACATATCTTTGAGGTTCACAAAGATACCAGATATATTCCTTTGAATTTAAGAGAAATGTGTGTAAAATCATGTAAAAAAAACAAACAAAAAAAACCATCTGGATTATTTCCTTTTGATGGAAATGGCTTTGTCATAAAAAACGTGGGCTCTTAACATCATATAGATTCATTAAAGAGCTGCAACAAGCTGGCACAGAAAACACAGTTGAGTCCGCCAGACTGTCTGGAGTAAGATCATTTTTCCAACTTAAGAGCCACTCAGGGGTTTCCAGCTCCTCAAAGTCAAGGATTTTCTGTTAGATCGACAATTTAATTTCAAATTAAAGCAATTTGAAGATTACTTTGGCAATGTCTCACTCTTCTTATACTGGACACTAAATGATTGATTGAGACAATCTAAAAAAAGTCATTATCTAATAAGAAAATCATTAGTCAGATCTCCGTCACTGGTCTCGCCTGACTTATCACACCTCGTCACTAAGTGTCTCTCTGGGATGGTACCAGTTAAATTTACTCCATTTGCTCCCGTCTGGGCTGTGATGTCTGCAGCTTGGTAACAGCTTGTCGCCTGTGTCTCTGCGCTGTTCGGTGCCACTAACGCTGCCTCCGCTGACCATGAGCAGATTGTTTTAATAGCACGCTTTGTACTCTCCTGAACTGTCAACTGGGGAAAAAAACCTGCAAATTCCCCCACCCAACAGCTGGCTAATCCCCTCCAGTGATCCGGTCCCACAGAAAAAAAAAAAAAAAAACCCAACTGCGGACACCCAGGCTGAGGTTTGTGATATACGTTTCTGCTGCGTGGTAGAAAGTGGCGAAGCTGACAGGTCGTAACCCTGAACCGGTGGTGGCCGCGTGGGAAGACTCTGTGATGTCTGGGCGACGTGCATGTGTCTTTATCTCTCTGTCTCTCATGCTGTTGTCACTGCATTCCTGCTGCGACCCTGACAGCCACTCACCGCTCACTTCGACACACATTCGCCTCTGAAGAGCAGGTGACACCTAAGAATACTTTCACTCTGTTGACAAGCTGCGAGAGGAGAAAAAAAATACTGATGACATGACACATATTTAGCCACCTAGTAGAAAGAAGACATTGCAGATGGATGTGCAATGTCCAAATGAGGTCACCCAGTCGCGCTGTGAGGATATCATTCTTCTCATGGAGGCTGAAAGCTTGAGGGCTCACAGCCATGTATGCTCCAGCAACAACAGATCAGCCTTTTCTAAAAACAAAAAAAAAAAAATTATATTGTCCCGCGTGACCCCTCACTGTTATTTCTGCCCATTCTCCCAAAACGCCACCGTAGATAATGCATAATGCGCGTCGTCATTCTTCCCCCAGAGTAAGCTGAGGGGGGATATTGTGTTAGGGAGCCCTCTTCAATGAGCAGAGACCCAGGCAGGCTGAATGGGCTTGCAGGGAGCAGGGCTAAAGCAACAGGCCTGCGGTGTCCCTCCAGTGCGCCACTGGGAGAGCCCGAGTGTGGAAACCATCAAGGCTCCAGCGGCTGATGTGTTCTGACAGTGTTGTGGTAGATCCGCTCTGCCGTAAGAGGTACATAGGAAACACGGTGTGGTTCACATGGGGAGCTCTTTTTCCATCCACAGCTCGGCCTCAGTGGGGTACATCAGTTGTGTGTGTGTGTGTGAGTGTGTGTGTGTGTGTGTGTGGGTGTGTGTGGATAAGGCGACATTTCCGCATATCAGCCACAGAAATCTCCTCTCGTCTCTCCCACTCCTTCTCTGGTTTTATCGAAATATTTCCTGCAGCGGTGCAAAATACAGAAGAATCATTTTTTAGTTATTTGTACTTTACTTTTACTCCATTACACATGTTTTACGTTGTGCTTTCAGAATGACCGCATAGTTACCAGCTGGAAACACAATAATATAAAATACAATATACTGTAAAATATCGAGGGTACTGTTAGACGTGTGGGATGTGGGCCGAGCAGGACGCGGCTCGTTGTCCATTTGAGGAGTCAAGCGAACACGAGTCTACGCTCTTGGCTGTGGCTGCAACTTTTGCTGGTCAAAGTTCACAGATGTGAATTCCCCTCGCTGCTGGATGCAAATGTTTTATTTCCCCTTCCCTCGATAGACTATAGGTGAACAGGAGGCGAAGATTCACCACTGTTGATTTGGTATAACTGCGCCCTAAAGCCAGTGGTTCCAAACCCCCCCGACTGCACGCAAGCGCCCCATGCGACGCGATGTTGCACGCTCGCTGTCACTGCTCACTGAGTCTAGCTGGGGTCTCGCGTCACAGTGCAGATGTCTATGAATTGTTCTCAGATCCACCAAAAGAGACATCGCCCCCTCTGAGCGTCTCAGATGGCTTCATTTAAATAACTGTTTCACAACAAAGTAAAGATGAAAGAAAAGCACAACATGAATATGAATTTATCTTGTGACCCTGAGCAGGAGGCTTGAACCACTGAGATCTGAGCTGATTTCAAACATCTGATGACAGATTTTTTTTGGGGTACGACTGCGTAGGAGAAAAAAGTTGCTTGAAGTCTTTAGTGGCTCCAGACGGCGCTGCACAAAATCTGATGAGTGATGTCACTTGAGTCAGCGTCAGGGGACAAGTTTGAAAATGAAAAACCTCCTGGGGTCGTGGAGTTGGAAAGAAGTGAGCTAGCCAGAACTCATCCCTGCTGGAGCTAACATTAGCTGCTACTAGCTTAACACTCCAATTGATGGTTGAGCTGCACTGTGGGTAATGTAGACCCCAGGATGCCTTAGTATAAGACTACGAAGGACAATATCTCTGACTCTGCTGTGTCAATTTTTATACTTTTCCCCCAAGAGTTTTATTCATAGTGAGTGCTTTTAATTCACTTGAAGTCAATTTAGCTGATCATACTTCTCTTTGTTTACTTGCAGGACTTTGTACTTGTGAGTATTTTTAAATTGTTTCACTCATACTCAAGTAAAAGTTGAGACTACTTCCTTCCCCCCGCTGTTGTCCTGCTGCCCCACAGCGTCAGAATTAGCCTCCTCGGCCCTTTGGGTAAAACTTCCAAGAAAACCTCGTGGAATTCCAGTTTTGCAGCGCTGAGACGGGACACATGTTTTCTCGGGGCCTGTGTGCCGAGGTACGCCGCGTGGGAAACGCTTACATTCCACACCCACTTGTTGACCTCCCTGAACTCCAACTGCGCTGATTCCTCTTCGCTACCTTGGCCGTGGGGAGAGGACGTCCACCGAGCTCACGGGGAGGAGGAACACATGTAGGGGGAAACCACTCACTCAGCGATAATAAACTCGTGACACATTTATGTGGGAGTCATCTGTTTTCATTAATTTATGCACATCAACACTGCCTGAGCACTTTGGAGATACTGAGGGAAGTATATCTGGATCATTATTGATGTTTATATGGCTCTGAATACTAGTAATCTTGATTATTTTTGCACCTCGTGACCTTTGCTTGCATTTAAATCAGTCGTGTCAAGAGCTGCCTGTCGAAAGCCGCCTGAATCCCACTCAGAACTCTCCGCTTCACACAAAGCACCCACATGAAAGCAAACGCATGCAACAGGAGAGTGAGGTTTAACAGCCGCTGCCACAGTGACAAATATGTGAATCTTATCTGGAGTTTCATCAACACGCTCCGTTTAAAGGCGTCCTGAGTCACTGCGCACCACGTGAGGAACTCTTCATGAGGATAATGGTCACTGATGGGATGTAAACTCAGGTCACATTTTGTTTGGGATCATAAAAATCTTCTCACACAGCAGAGATTAGATTATGATTAAAGGCAGGATCTCGGCGGATTGTGAACCTCGTGTAACCTCCATAGGTTGAATGAGCGGTAACAAAGTTTACGTCGCTCTCATTCAGCTTCGGAGGTGGAGGATACTGTACGAGGCTTAAACCACAGCGAGTGAGAAGTCATGAGTTCAATTTCATTGTCTGAGTTAAGCCGGGGTACACGCCACATATCAAAGAGAAACTCCAGCGATTTAGCGTTGTACTTTCATGAGGTTGGGGGATTTTCAAGAGGCAGATTAAAAAACGAACGGTTCAAATTAATGCAGGAGAGTCCGACAATCCTGACTTTCTGCTTTGGGTCATGCTCCAAAAACTCAAAGCATCTTTTTTTTTTTTTTTTTAATATATCCATATTCACAATGTGAGGCATTCAAGTCCGCTCTGGGTTTTCGGGGCATTTTATCATCATGAAGTACCAAGTGTGAGGTGGAGTGCCAGTCAGACAGGTCGAGCTTTCTGCAGAACAGCTAATAATAAAAGTTCCCGTATGACTTAAAGGATGAGTTTCACCCAAATAGTGAAACTTCAGTCATTATATACTCATCCTCCACGCTGATGGAACAGACAGGGGAAGTTTTATCGTTCACGAAACATTTCTGGGACTTCGCAGCAAAACAACTGAAAAGAAACCGTAAAGCAGCTCGCCCAGAGTAATCCAAGTGGGAAGTACCCTTTTTTAAGCCAGCGTTATCGTGCACACCATCTGCAGCATGTCAAGTATCTAAATATTGTCTTTTTAAATCAATATGGGATCTCAGGCCACTGGAGATTTGGGTAACAACAGACAAACTGTATGGAGGCATTTGATTTGATTTGATTTGATTTGATTTGATTTGATTTGTTTTTTTGGTTGTTTTTTTTGTGTTTTACAACAAGTCCCCATCTACACCAGGTGTTTAGGAGATCGCTGCAACACTGTTTTACTCGCGAAGCTCCAGAAAAGGTTTTTGTGGACGACAGAACTTCACCTTCATTCCATCAACGTGAAGGTGAGTAGATTATAGCTGGATATCAATTTGAGGGAACAGGATGTTCGATTTTTATTCACCCTGACTCCTTTAACTTCACACCAAGCCTCCACCTCGTAATCTTCTCATATGAATAAAGTTCTACTGAAAAGAAATATAGTTTAGATCAACATTTGCGCGATAATAATTGTGTTTTTATTGAGATACAAGTTATCGGGAGGCTTCAATTGTGAATTATTCACACTTGACACCGATTTAATTATGATCTATTTTCAGCGCTGACAGCAGCAGCGAGTGCCACAACAATATAATCCCCGTCCCTGGACACGTGCTGTAAAAACGAAACGCACTTGTTTCTCCCAATGTGTAGCAAATTAATTCCATACAATACAGTGAGGACAGAAACAGATCCTGTGAACGCAGCAACTGTATGTTAATTAGCGTTAGTGCCCAGATGGGGGCAGGTAGCCTCGTAAATCTGAGCTGAGAGCATCCTTTGGAGAGTGATTACGCAATTACTGCTGATGTCCTTAATTTCAGACTAAAGAAAGATGATTTTCGGTGTCGACCTTTACTCACGGAAGCAATTTGCAAAGCAAAGCTCTCAACATGCCCGTCCACTCTGAGCAGCCACTCATTGTGAGGATATCGACGTTATCCAGGTGTCTCCCCGTGCTGTCTTTTGTCTGGACTTATTTAAGGGTTTGTGTCCATTTTACCTCTTTGCCTTTTAAAAGAGGCCTAATCTTGTTTCGGAACATTTCCATGACAGGAGCAGTTTAACTCCTTTTTCTTAGCCTCCTAGGCGTGTGCCAGATGCCCTCTTTTCTTCGGAGGGGCCCTCATATTCAAATCACAGCAGCTGGGAAGTGCTTTGGTAAGAGGCAAAGGAGTGGGCAGAGACTGGGGGAGTTTTTTTAAAGATGTAATGGGGGCGGGGGTGTGCATTTGTTTGGCCGGTGTATAATCTGGCACACGTCTATGACAGAGAAACCCCAAGGCTCTCCGTCTTTGATCCACATAAGCAGTGTGGGGCCTGCAGGCTGGGGGTTTGCCTGCTCTCTCTTTTTTCTGGGCGTGAAGAGAGAGAGAGAGAGAGAGAGAGAGAGAGAGGCAGTGTGGGTAGGCGGGGGTGGCATGTGGCTGGAGAAGACAGCAGGTTGTCTGCCCACAGGCACTGATGCTGCAGCAGGGGCCGTCGTAGGGGAGCACACATGTCACTCTGTGAGGCTGACATTATTTTCTTTGTTAGTCTCCATGTGGATAATGGATTCTGCCCGCATTCACTGCCAAGATGTGATTTTATACAGTATGCTCCCGCATATGCTGACCCTGGTAGTTCGAACTGGCTCGCAGTGAGAATTCTGTTTTATTAAAGTCAAATGGAGGATGCGGAGCTGTCCTGATGCAGATTCAGATCGTTCTCATTTTATCATACCGGTGACATCAGAGAGCGAGCGAAGACATTGGAAACACGAGGTCGTACAGGTCACATAGTTTATGTCTCAGGCGAGCATCATCTCAATAACTAGACTGTGAGGCCAGAAGTAAGTAGACACCTCTCTCAAAATAAGTTTCTACGTGTCAGAGTTTTGCAGAGACCTACACTGACAGCATGTTTTGCCGATTGTCTTGTACAAAGCCAGCTCCATAAAGAAATGGCTTTCTTTGTTTATAAATCCACAGGTATGTTGACGCTTAACAGCTGTTAATGTTGCAAATTCACGTTTCTTCGGGCTCAATTTTCAATTTTATGTTGACACAAAACAGTGAAAGGGATCTTTTGTTGACACAAACACGGCTGCAGATGACCAGACGCCTTGTCAAAAATATTATCTTTTTGTCACCACAATAACGCTGGAAATTATCCTGCGGTATCTTAAATATATCAAACGGTGTCACGTTTACAAATAAAACCGCTTTTCCGCTAGAACAGCGGTCACCGGCCTGGCCGCCCTCTCGCTCAGCTGTAGCTCCACCACCATCACCTCCCGACCTGATAGTCAGCTTATATACATGTCATGTTAATGTGATATGACACGTACTATAGAAAACATCAATATGGCACATACACAATTTGAACAAATCTGTAGTTTGCAGAAAAATGAACTGCCAACATTTTGCTTTGGCAGCTGGTCTGGAACAGCAGATCCCTGCAGCCCGATTCTAAAATCTTCAGTTCTTTGAATGAGATGTTCCCGGATCACAATTAGGCACAGTTATGGATGCATAATGTTGGATTTTGATATCCAATATGCGGATATTTTCCAACTTTCCCATATGCCGATTGCCACAATAAAGATATTTTCACCTAATTTGCAGACAACATCGAGTCTCTCCTTCTCTCTCTAATGAATTTTCAAATGCAGTTGTTGTTGAGTCTCTTTTAGGACAAAACTTGGCTTAAAGAGAACATGTTCACCCTCACATCATTTATACTGCCCAACTGTCACACAGAAAAGAGAAGTTCCCCTTTTCAAGACAAATAAATCATAACGCTCTCACAGGATTGTTAAACAAACTGCGTTCTGGCACTAAGCTGGAAATTCCACCGAGAGGGAAAGTACAACTGTCCCATTATTGTGCTCGGTCTGTCGGGAGGCCGCTTTGTTGTTACTCATGGATCTGTGCCGCTCCGGGCTCTCATGCTGACTGAGTCTCTCCCCAGAGGTCCAAGGCGACCCCAGAGGGTCAGGAGACGGGACGCTGCAACTGAACGCACTTGTCACTGCGGATCGTCCTCACAGAGATGACTCGGAGGAACAAGAGGGAAAGAGGACACTCAGTTTCATAGATTCACAGCTCAGATTGCACATTCTTGGTATTAAATATAGCAAAATCTAAACGCGAAAGAGATCAAATTCCTCCTTTAAATGTCAGAAGTTGTAAATTGATATAGTTTAACATTCTGGTTCCAACACTTATCATGTGCGATACAGCTGTTTCCATCTAGCTGCTGATGTCACATCTGTCGTGAATCAAAGGGTCATTTCACCCAAATCACACAAAGAAAAACACACTTTCTCGCTTTCTTTTAGTGGTTTTTGAGGCAGTTTAATGTATCAAGGTCTCTACGTATTTGTTTTGCCAGGTCCCCTGATGTGCAGTCACCAGGAGCGTCCTTGAGCAGCAGGAGTTGTATTTGATCCAAGGGCCAAAGCTGGACACCGGCGCTGGAAAACATCAAGGATCATAGATATTTATTGCATTAGAATGGGCTGTTTTTAAGCTATTTTCAAGGCGAGCAGCGCTCCCAAAAGTCATTCTGCGCAGGCTTTTATGGAGGGGATAAGAAAAACAGCTGCAGTGCACAGGGGTGTGATGTAGTTTAGTCCAGTCTCCGTCATCTTTCTGTCCATTATCCAACATAGTACTACACACTGACCCAGACAAGGCTCAGGTGGTGCTGTTTGCTCAGAGAAAGACAAAGAGAGACTTGGAGAGCGGTCATTGTTTTCTTAACAGACATGGTTCAAGATCAGCACCGTGTGGTGGAATGAAGAACGACAAGTCACATATCTCTTTGCAGAAGGACCCAAAACAGCACGGAGTGTTTTTTTAAAAGGATATGAGGACATGTCACAATCCCATTTTAATGAAAGGGCTGTCACATAACTGATGCAGGATCATTTTACTTGACAAAGAAATCTTTAAAAAAGTTGTTTCAGTCTAGAAATAAATCGACTGACTGTGTTTGAAAGGTTTGAAATAAGTGGGAAATGCTGGTGTTGAGAGAAAATCGCTTGAGATCAGACGGAACAGTGTAAAAAAATGTAAGCACACAAAAAAGTAAGGCCGAGACACCATGTGAAAAATCTCTTATGTAATTGGATAATTAATTATTATTAGAGTATGTCTCTTCACTCTTTCTAATGAAGCTTGTTTTACCAGTAAAATACTCAATGTTAAGATTTCCTGACTTCATTGAGACATTAAAGCTCAGTTAAAACTGAAGGGATTCACATAACTGTTAAAGTTGCTGTGCATCATCTTCATAGAAAATAAAAAAAAAAAAAATAGCATTTTAAGGCATTTAGCCTGGCAGGGATAAAAACAACAGGAAAAGAACAACAGTGACTGAGTTATAGGCTTATAAAAAAATGTGAAAGAGAACAAGCAAGACAATAACAGAATAACATAAAGATGGACAAAGAAATGAAGAAAGAAGAAGAAGAAGTATAACAATATTTCCCTCTAGAATACAATGGAGTAAATGCATAGATTGTAACAAATGTAAATCAAAAGACACAAGTACAAATACTTCAAAATTGTACTTCAGCAGCCTTCAGGACTTGAGTGAGTGTACCAGTAGTTGCCTGTTATCTCCAGAGGGTGGCAGTAGTGGCTGCTAGCTACCGTTTATATTCAGTAGAAGAAGAAGAAAAGGGAAAACATCCATTCGGGCTTTAGTTTTGTTTGAATATGGACCGTCTGGCATCTTTTGGAAGTAAGTGTTTGTATGGTATAAATAGTATTACAAAGTAAAATGTGACCGCTGCCGCTTTAAACTAAACAGCTCGCTCCTTTGTACATGTATGTCTGGTTAGCCACATTAGCTCCACACCAGCTAGTATTGGTTTGTTAACGGTAGCATACAAGCTAACTCACCACCTTTACGAGTGTTATAGATACTTGTCTGGATTTTAATATATGTTGTCGCTATAAGCAACATATGGTGTGGTTTCTTGTGTCATAACGTGTAGTCAAGCTCTGTTATACACATGAGATAATCGAACCTAACGTTACTTTAGCTTTAACAAGCAGCGTTAGCATAGCTAGCACGGAGGCTATCGTTGTAGGTGACGGTTTGTTTACAGTCGCACATTAGCATTTGCTGGCTGTAACTCTGGGCTTGTTTGAGAGGCTGTCAGTCTAGCTAGCTTGATGATAACATGATAGTTTGTCTTGAGTAAATATTAACTCCAAGTTTGTCCATTTCAGACGATCCTTTTGATAAACCACCATGCAGAGGTTGCTCATCATATCTAACTGAGCCATACATCAAGTGTGCAGAATGTGGACCTTCACCTTTTTTACTCTGCCTCCAGGTTAGCACATGACAAACAAACACACATTATTAAAGCTTTTGTTTATTCCCAGAGCACTCAGTCTGACTCAAATCAAACTTTATTCCAGTGTTTCACCAGAGGATTTGAATACAAGAAGCATGAGAGTGATCACAAATATGAAATCATGGTAAGTGAAATAAAGATTGTCTCAAACACACATAGTCACACAGACCAATAATCCTCACACTTTTCCTCTACTCCTAATACAGACATCAGACTTCCCTGTGCTGGAGCCTGGGTGGACCGCACAGGAGGAGATGGCTCTGTTGGAGGCGGTCATGGACTGTGGCTTTGGAAACTGGTGAGTGCTTTCTCAGTTCTGTTAAAGGTGTTACTTCTAGCTCTATCTCTTGGTCAGATGGTCTCAAACATAATAACAAACATCATATTAAAGTGTTTGCTCAGGCTAAAATACATCTTTACCTTACAATCCACATGTTTGTCTGGATTTTATGTTCATCTATCATTTCTTTGGATATGCAGCTTGAGAGATTTACATGTACCTGGACAAAATGTTGATCAAACTAAATACAATTCAAATATTTCACCATATGATATGCGCACGCGACTGCGCCTTTTACATCAAGTGACCCAATGAAAGTTATCACAGCTCTGCACCGCAACAATTAATTGATTGGTTACTGAGCATTAAATTGATCACCAACTATTTTTGATTTTTTGGTATTTGTAAAAAAAAATTTTTTAAGGAAAATAAAGTCAAAGTTTTCTTACACTAGTTTTCTTAATGAATATTTCCTGGTTTCTTTACTCCTCTGTGACATTAATGATTAATGATAAAGTCTTGACACATGAGAATTTTGCGACATTAGAATGAGGTCACTGGCTAAGAAATCCTGGCCAATGTGATTGAAGTTTATCTCCACTTGTGATTAATTCTGTGCTCTTTTTCGTCAACAAAAGCTTTTTAAGTACTACAAGTCTGTTGAGCATGATACGATCAAAACAAGGATTTAGAGCCTTAACTCCTTTCTTGGAAGCCTTGAGTGGAAGGTTTTAGAAGTTAATCATATAATAATGATAATAATTTAAGACAAACAACCACGCTCTGTGTACTGCCTGTCAAGGAGCGGTGTACTAACATTCTTTGAGCCATTGTTGCACACTTACAATTTTTATTTGTGCCATTTTTCTCCTGCAGGCAGGATGTGGCATATCAGATGCGCACTAAAACCAAAGAGGAATGCGAGAGCCACTACATGAAGAATTTCATTCATAACCCGCTCTTCTCCTCCACCTTACTGAGCCTCCGGAAAACAAAAGATTCTCGCTTTGCAGAGGGTGCTATTCCCTTCAAACGTCAGTATCCAAGACAGTTTCTGCCTATTTTTATTGTTTTTCTTAAGTAATGTTACAAAAAGACACAACAAAATCCTTCAAGTTCTTCTGTTTCCACGTCTCAGTACAAATTTAGGAACATAAAGCATTTAGAATTAGTTATTAGTTATTTATGAGTTGCCAGCCAAGCCCTGTCTGTTCCTGTTATCAAACAGTACTTAGTTTAAGTTAAGAGAGTGATAGGAGTGTTGATTCGTCTGGCAGAGCGGTGAGAAGAAGGTTTTGCTTAAAAAAACTGAAGTGAACAGTTGGACAGAAGCAGTTGGTCAGTGAGGAAGTTGTCTGTGTTCCTAGCGGGCTTCAGATCTCCATCTGTCGCAGTGTTTGACAAACATTTCCTGTCAAACATTTCACACAGCCGTTGGCAATCTGGGGGAAGAGAGAGAAACTTGTCACATTTCTTATGTTTCTCAGGACTGCCCGAGGTGAAACTAAATCTCATGAGAAGTTTTCAGGTCACCTCTCAACACCTCTTGTATTCATGCACAATAAAAAGAAATTGTGTGTTATAGTCACATTTCTGCGTGTTTCTCTGATATTACAGCCACCGATGACCCCCCTCGGCCCACGTTTGATTCTGTGCTGTCTCGAGATATGGCTGGATACATGCCTGCCAGAGCAGACTTCATGGAGGTGAGGGGATGCACGTGTCCTGTACTCGATTGTGTGTCAGAATGAATAAACAATTGAAACGGCCACTAGATGGTACGTTATTCAAAACGGTGACTCATGCCCAAATTGTTGACTCGCGGTGAGTGAATCATCCCATTGTTTGCTTTTGTTCAAACGCAGTTTTTCGAATGTGAACACTTATCTGAGATAATTGAATGGCTTCACGTGAACTTAGATCCAGAAGCCAAAAGGGTGAAAGTCATTTTTTAATCCTCCTTGTTAGGAGTTCGACAACTATGCGGAATGGGATTTGAAAGACATCGACTTTGTGGATGATGACTCAGACATCCTACGTGGTGAGACTTTATTTATTGTTTTTGCTGGCAAATAGACAAAAATAATGTCAACTCACAAGTGTTTACTCTACAGTCTTAACTGTGTCATGTTTATCATTTTCTTTCAGCACTCAAGCTTTCAGTCGTGGATATATATCATTCAAGATTAAAGGAGAGGCAGCGGAGGAAGAAGTAGGTCCTCTTTTAATTCCCCAAAAGATGAATGTAGTGTTTATTCATCCAGCATCGTGTAATGACCCCTGTCTGCCAGTAGATGGCATCATAAGCCTCTTTATTGACCTTTTGTAGCCTCATTTCACACCAATGCTTCTTTATGCTTTCAGGTTGAATTAATGAATTTCATACTGAATTTAAATGTTCAAGGCGAATAATTTCAAACCCCGTGTCCCTCTCCTCTTAATATTAATGAATTCATAATGCTAATATATTTATAATTTCTAATCTAAACATTTAATTATACTTTCGTTAAAAGCTCTTTAAACACACGTGTCCTGGGAGACTGAGATTGTTACGGTGTCAGCAGCCTGATTATAATTGCATATTTAAGCCTTTTTTTTTTTTTTTTCTCGCTTTCTCATTACAAGCCACAGGGAGTCATTCAGGTGCAACCTTTGAGCTGCAGGAACTCTCTATTCAAACCTTGAATATTTGTGGGAAATGTGTCTGTCGCCTGGTGAACGCTGTGCATGCCAAACTGTTTGACATGCTGCCCAGTTTGAGGCTGGCGAAGAGAGAGAGCCCTCACTGCAGGAGACTTTGGAAATTGTTTCAAAGCTCATAGATTATGTATGTTTTGTATTTCACCCAAAAAGACTGTAAATCAAAGTTCAACATGAACCGTTAGTGACTTCTTTCGACACCTTTAACGCACATTCTGAAGGTTTTGGACTGAAAGCAAGGCAAGGTTATTTATATAGTGCCATTCAAAGTAGTTGAAAGCTATTTACAGGGGTTTAGAAATGCATACAAAAATAAACATTAAGAAAGAAGACAATAAAATACGCAACAATAAGCAAATATACAGGTAGAAGATTTAAAGAAATTGCATCAAAGAAGACGAGCAAGCAAATGGTTACTAATCATAAAGGGGCGCATAAAAACTAAAACAACAAAACAAGCCCTAGACTCTAGGAAATTAAGACTTTCTTCAGTATTTTTTGTCATTTTACAGATTAAGCATAATGAAAATACTAGTTAGCTCCAGCAGTATTTGCTTGGTTCATTTTCAATCAAATGAAAATCTGTTGCGTTTGTTTCCCTTCTCTCTTCTCCTCCACCTTCAGCTTGTTAGCTGTCATTCTCAGACACGAACAGTCAATCCTTCCTGTAATCCATCCATCTCTAAATCAACTTTTAACGAGGTCGTGCTCTTAGAACATGGAGGAATGGCATGTCAGGCTGGGGAGGCATGTGCGTTTCCTAGTTTCATGCTCTTTCATGATCCTTTTTTGTCTTACGTTAACTTGCAGCTTGTCAGAGAGGCTCAGAGGGCCGAGACCCTGAGCTCTGACCCTTGAACCTCATGGTGAACTTTTGAGTGAGCCCATTAGCAATTTGACTTTAGTCTCAAATCCAATTATTGAATAGATTTCACCTCGCTGCAGTGTTCAAGACATATGTATATATTGGCTTTTCAAATGCCATGATGACTTTGTAGTTCGTATCAGCCGAGATAATTGCATTTGAGCAGATGCCAGGTTTCATTTTGCACACACAGAATTTTAATTTGCATAGTAATAAATCTACATCTCCATTTCTTTCAGGGTTATCCGAGACCATGGACTGATCAACCTGCGGAAATTCCAGAGTAAGTCCTCTTCTGAAACCCACACGGCCCGGCTGCGACAGTATTCATAGCAACTCAGGGAGGCATCTGATACCTAGCAGCCAAATCGCTGCCGATGTTTTCTGTGGATGCATGCAAACAACTCTGGTGTAATAACCGCCGTTAACCTCAGTGGCCCCTCGGGCAGCCGAAGTGTGGCAACTGACTGAGCTCCTATTTACGATCGAGGCTGCGAATAGTCTACAGGGGCGATGTGCCGCGGCATAATTGCTTCACTGTGAATAGATTCCCCGTGTGATGAGAGCTGTGGCCATTATGACTGAAATGCGGGAGGGCTTCGTTTATTGATCCACCTGTCACAGGTTGGATTTCAGCGAGCGCAGTAATGTAATTCTTTGCATCTCTTGGGTTTGTGCATTAGAGGTCAGACAGACGGCGAGAGGCTGCTGTGAATGGATTTTTCCCAATTAAAGCCTCTTTTTTTAAAAAAAACCCTACGTCCAACCACCCAGCCCGTTGTTGTATCTCCACGTGTTGCTCTGTGAAATTGGCTCTGGTTCGGGAGTTTAAAGAGTTCTCCCCTCATGTTTTATTTATCTATCCTCCAGCCTCCAGTTAGCCCTCCTGCCTCCCTTTTCTCCCTCCACTCCCTTATCTCCCCAGTCTCTCAAGACAAAAGGAAACTCAGAGTAGCTGTAGAGCTGCAGACTGGTTGTCATGGAGACTGTCAAAGATTGTGTGTCTCTGCAGTGTGTGTGTGTTCATGTGTGTGTCACATGCAATAATGGAAGCAGTATCCGAGCCCGGGAGGCTCTCAGTATCATGTCTCAGTAACTGCTGGAGGCAGATTGACCAGCGTTGTTGTTTTAGAGCCGCAGTCTGTCTGAAGACCTGTTAGATCTTCAAACATTAAATGATTCTAGTCTGTTTTCTTTTTATTTCCTGTCGCCTTTGGTGTGCAGCCAGTGTTTGTGTGAGGAGTCCAGTGTTGATGTCTCCTTGGAGATGTGGACAACATTGTTCCGTGTGTCCACTGTTCAGATTATGACTTCACATGTTTAGCCTGAGATGGCAGCTGCTAATTAGCGCTCACATTCAGGAGCCTGATGAAGGAACTTGACCGACACACACACACAGACACACACACGCACGCACACTCCTCTCACACCCCCACAACAGCTTTCCTCTCTTGCTTTGACACTTGCCTGTTACTCAGCAACATGGCTGATGCTTTGAGACGAACACAAGAAGCTCTTTAGAGTGGGTACGCTTGTCGGGTGAGTTAAGTGCTGCTGACTACACAACCGGTGTGCTGTGACCGATCTCAAGGAGAAAGGGAATGCTTTTTGAAGCTGCGAGGTTGCTGGATCGGATGTTTTTTAGTGGATTTCTCCTGTTGTGCTTTTCAACCAGGCTCTGAATTAGTAAAAGGAAAATAATCTAAAAACAAAACCAAAAGTAGAACACCTGCCACTCACAAAAGGCCAATCGTAATGATAACAGGAAGCGTTTAGATTTTTTTGAATCCGGCTTTATTCATCGCAAACGTGCTGTTTCAGAGCATTTTGCAGTCGATACAGCTAAATAAAGACGTGAGAATATAAGAATGATATTATGGGGGCTCCCTGGTAGCTAACCTGGTGGAGCGTGTACCCCATGTTGTGCTGCATGTTGCGTCCTCTCAAACGTTGCCAAAGCAGCAAGGTACAAATATTAGGACAAAAATAGATACAAACAGGGTTTGAATCAGAGCGCGTCATTGTGGCAATGATCCCTTTTTAAGTAATTGCGTCACTACAACCTCATACCTCCATAAAATCAAAGAAAGTTGGTGAGGATTGCATGTTTTGTTCATCTTTTGTTACCTAACTGGTTCACAGAGTGCTGTAGGGATGATGGATTTTTGTAGGCTTACCTGGAAGTTTGTGCCGCCCTGGTTCCCTCAACAAAAAGCCTTAGTTTATGATACTTAACATGTTTTGTTCAGCAAGTTAATCTTCACAGAGAAACACCACTTTTGTGATTTTTAAGCATAAATTAAATCGCTAGAATAAAAAAAAGCTAATAGAAACAGACTAAAGTGCGGTCGCACTACTTAGATATTGCACCTTTTTTAAAATGTGCAGATGTATACAGTCTGTTCTGTAAGTGCTCCGACAGCAGCCACAAGAGATCGTAAGTAGTTGTAATATTTACAGGCCTGAAAAATGTTGATTCAGAGCTACATGCTGTTCTCTGGTGTAGTAAACAATGCATCTGGGGTAGAAAACTTAAATAATAAACTTAATGACTCCTTGAATGCTCTAAAAATCATTGATGTGCAAAGCATTGGTGTAGAAGATTTTTCTTTCATGTTTCTGTGTTATATTTGTATCCGCTGCCCACTCACTTCTCTCCCCTCTCTCTCTCTCTCTCTCTTCCAGTGCTGGAGCGGTGCTACCCGAAGGAGGTGCAGGAGCTGTATGATGTCATGAGACGATTCGCCAGAGTGGTTGGACCGATTGAACATGACAAATTCATTGAAAGTCACGCACGTTAGTATCTGGCTGAGTACACATGGATGGGCTCTGAGACTGTGTGCAACAGGCACAAACGGAGGGAATTAATTAAACCCAGCAATGCACAATGGTCGTGGCCTTGAAAGATGTTTTTAAGATTTTGTTTGACGGTACCACTACCCTTTTCTCTTTTTCTGAGGAGATTCCCAGTATGTTTGTTGGTACAAATTAAAGGAAAAACTAACATTTAATGTCTTAATAAAGTTATTCCACTGTGAGCTTTCAGAACAGCTTCAGTGTTGTTGTTAGCTCACTATAGCTCATGAATCAGACAGTTCATTGTGTGCATTTATTAAACTTCTTCACACATTTATTTGGTGTTTTTCTTAAAAGTCCAGATTTAGGGCCATAAATGTCATACAGTATGTTGTGACAGTAGCCCAGAATGGACAAACCAGACACTGGCTCTAGAGAGATCACATATAAGAGATGATAACCTTACAGCTAGATGCCACTAAATCCTGCACACTGGACCTTTTAAAGTAAAAGCTTGCCATTTTGGAAATCATGCTTATTTGTTTCTGGTGGAGTGCAACATGAGAAGACTAACGCCACTCTTATTTGTTCCCTTTTTAAACATATGGTTATAGTCAGCAGCCAGTTAGCTTAGTTTAGCTTAGCATAAAGACTGGATATGCTCTTGTACAAAACGGTACACAATTTTCCTACCAACAGCTCAAAAACCCTCAAACAATTCGCCATTTAGTGGCTGGGCAATTTTTTGGGGCTCTGATCAGTCGCTAGGCAACCAGCAAAGGAGCTACTGGTCATCTTCCAGAAGTAGTCCGACACACGAGTACCATAAAACAGCTAATTGTTGCTTTTTAACTTTATTTTTTAAACCGACTAAACCTGCACTAATGATTCACACTTTTTGGAGGACGCTAAGTGGCAGCGGAAACGAGCGGTGAAGACAAAATTAACATTCCATTATCTTGTTAGTAATCAGTTGTTTATCTACGTGAAGGATAGAGCAATTATCAGCCGATATTTTGCATTGCTGTTTCATTATCGGTATTCTTATCGCTAAATCCAGAAGATGGAATCCTCAACATTGTACTTTTGGTCTCCACCAGCTCCCGAGAGGATTTTCTATCTTTTTATCTGCGAAATCCTTCAGTGTGTTCACCAGCTAGTGACTTACTTTGGCTGTGTGCTGCTTGGTGCTGAGCAGGTAGTGCACAGGGAATTCTCCAGGAGCTTTTTGGCGCTTTTGAGAGCAGTGAGAGGGAACGGAAGCTGTAAAGTCGCAGACCACACAGCTACACAGAAAGGTCTGTAAAGCCAAGGAGAGCTGACAGCGCCAGGCTAGCTGTTTCCCCTCATTACCAGTGTTGATGCTGCTGGCTGTAGTTTCATATTTAACAGACAGAAATCTTATCTCTACGGTCTTCTCATTAAACTTTCAGCCAGTAAAGTGAATCGGCTCGTTTCCCAAGATGTCAAACTTTTCCCTTTGAATTATACGTCAACAACGCGCACACTGTACGCGTATAAATGGACATTAATTGCTTGAAATTTGAATGAACTCCTCATAAAACAAAATGCTGATTCATTGTGTTGGACAAAGTGTTGAGCCTGGTGAGACTTGAGTTTCAGCTGTGTGAGACGGGAGTTGAGGCTGCTCTCTCTGTACCAGTACATACTGATTTGCCTTCATCTCTTTCTTTTTTTTTTTTTCTCCTTCCAGTGGAGTTTGAGCTGAGGAGAGAGATCCGCAGGCTTCAGGAGTACAGAAAAGCAGGGATCAAGTCTTTCTGCAGTGAGTCTAATTTGACCGTTTCACTCCTCTGTTCAACTACACTTCATTTTAAAGTTGCACGCCTCAGCAGGGAAAATGTAATTATATTCAGATTGGAGCTATGCTGAAGTCTTTATTATGTATTTGGCTCTTAATTGTTTTAATTATTATTTGCAGCAGCGCAGTGTATGAGGTCTTTGGCTTGATTGCTAATGCATGGCACACAAAGGGAAACTCGACTGAATATTTTATCGAGTTGCTAGATCAGCTGCCCTTGGAACGATATCTGAAAATTGCTGACGGAATTAATGAAAGACGTGAATATTCCCTTTTTATAATGAGGTAAATTAAGCCGTGTTAATTCATTCAAAATGATGTTGCCTCACCTGAAAGCCACACATCAGCCTGTCCAGACACAGCATGCTGTTTCTGAATCCCTTCCTGTGATGTGTCCGTTGACCTTTCTGTAACTGCTCTCAGGTGCCAGGGTGTACGAGCGGGCGAAGCGAATGCGGGAGGATGAGCGGAGGAAGCGAACCATGTTGTGTGACGTGCTGCAGTACATCCAGGACGGCAGAGCCTGCCAGCAGTGGCTCAGCAAACAGGCTGCAATGTGAGACTTCAAACTTCCTCCTTGTTACCCAATGTGTGATAGAGGAGCCGGAGAAGTCGCGCTCCTTGGAGACGCTGACCTCTATCATCGCGCTGAACGCCAGGCGTGCTGCGACGAAGAGGGCAGACATTTATATTACTGTGCATCCCACTTCAGCCTCCATCTCTTCGCTATTTTTAGTCTTTTTAACGTTCCACTGCTCTTGTTTTTTCATACGAGGCGGGTTTTTTTTTCGGGTGTTATCCAAGTTCTTCTAATTATTCTACCTTTTTAAAAAAAACAAAAAAACTTGAATGCGATGATTCATCTTTTTTGGATGACGATCCTGGAGTGAGAGTAGTGAACAAAGCCTAGAGATGCTTGTGTGTAAGTGGGACGTGTGTGTGTGTGTGTGCATAAATAAGATTGTAGGGATGCTAACACTTTTCTTTCTGATTACAGAGATGCTGGCATCACTCCAGCTGTCACAACAATCACAGTGTCAGGTACGAAGCCTCTCTCTAACTTTGCCTCTGTACTCCCCCCTCTCTGTCTTGTTGGCATGGCCCCAGGCACAGGCACATTAACGCAGACGCTCCTCCATAAATACACTCAGAAAATAGGCCCTACATGCATATTTATCTTCCTGCTTTTCTTTCAAATGAGTTGCCTTTCCTTAACCTCTAGAGCTCGAATGGGACGCACACTCCCACGCGGCTATATTTACACAAATTGCACACTGTAAATGTTTGTTCCCATTTCGTCTAAGCAAAAAGAATTAACTGCATGTTGTCAGCCTGCTATTATGTTATTTGATGTGTGGACCAACACTGGGGCTGCTCGCCTGTTTGACTGTTGTTGAATTTCTGCTCCACAGCAACAGGCCGGCGGAGCGCCCCTCCTCTCAACCTGACCGGGCTGCCGGGGACAGAGAAGCTCAACGAGCGAGAGAAAGAGGTACAGCTCTTATTTAAGGGGTCATACGGAGTAAGGCCTCAGTATGCTTCAAATGAAGAAGGTTGTCTGATGTGTCGCCTGACTGCTTTAAAAAGCCGGGCAGTACTTTGTGCTTCGGACACAAGCCAACCTGTACTAAAGTATCACATTACTGTAGTCAAATGAATGAAAAGACCTTTGTATTGCTGAGCTGAATGAACATCTATTACAATGAATCATGCTTGGCTAAGGCAAGTAAGTTAAAGTACCTTGATTAGTGCAAATTCTTGTAATAATAATAATAGAAGATAAAAGAGGAAGAATCTTTATTTGATCACATATGATACAATGCACAATATAGCGAAACTGGAACTCTGCATTTAACCCATCCTGAGGGGTCAGTGGGTACACATTAACCCTCACACCTGGGAACCAACTCTAGATCTTAGCCAGTGCCTTTGGTCAAAGGTTGATGGAGAATCAACATGCAAACTCTGCACAGAAAGGCCCGGCCCCGGCGGGATTCAAACCTATGTTCTCCACAAGGAGTATTCTCATTCTGGCTCATTTCATGCCGGATGCTCCACGAGGAGCCACTCTGAACTGGGAAAAACTTGGACCCAACGAGCTCCTGTCTCTTGTATTGAAGAGGAGTGAACATGAACAAATTAAAAGGCGAGTCAATGTGCAAAGCTTCTCGTGCCTCGTGTCGTCACCCATCAGCTACTTTAGACGACGCAGAACATTTTTAACCAACATTCTTTTACAAACTATACATCTTACCAACTATATAAGATTTGTCTTGTTGATTTAACAAAGGTAATGAAGATCTACAGCATGTGATTCTCCTTCGTGTAAGGAGTGACGGTATCCTCGTGCCCTCTATTGAACAGACGCTAAATGCACCTTGTATGGATTTCGCAGGCGTTTATCGTGTGTTCCTTTTGGTTTCACTAAGGTCGCCTTCTTGAAATTACTCCAGTCCGTTTTTCATGGAAAATTCACACTTCTGATGGGAAGGGTACTAAAATAGGACAGGTGGGATTTACACCAGCTGTGAGGGCGGGTAAAGTGGGAAAGAAAATGTTACATTATACTACGGCAGACACCGAGAGAGTGCACAACTAATATTTCTAGAGAGGTGTCAGTTACCTAAAGAGAGTGAGAGGTAGCAGCCAGGCTACAGGCGCTTTGAGGCTGCACTGTAGCTAAATGTCAACATCAGTGTGCTCACACATGTTTGCAATGGCAATGCTAACATGCTGATGTTTGGCAGCTAGAGCACGTTTTCCAATTCGCCATCGTACATTTGCTAAAGA
Source organism: Spondyliosoma cantharus (assembly GCA_900302685.1). NCBI lineage: Eukaryota > Metazoa > Chordata > Actinopteri > Spariformes > Sparidae > Spondyliosoma > Spondyliosoma cantharus. The sequence continues at coordinate 70,706 of OMLP01031068.1, forward strand.
GCACTAAACAGTATAGTACAGCTCAGACTTTGAAGGTATTTGATCAGAAACTTGAGTATTGCACACTTTAAAATTTTGGTCTGATTTATGTTGTGAGAGAAAAAGCCAAACTAAGTACGATTCATCCTCGGGGGACCTTGAATATCATTACAAAATGTAATCCCACATGGTTGAAAATAAAAGAACTTGGATTGAATAATTTAGCTGAGTTTGTGTTGAACTGCTGTGTAGGTTAATGAGACACTGGCTGCGTGCAGATTGGTACTGTCAGTGGAACCCTCTGTTTTACATTTGTGCTGCACTATTTTTCTAGCAAATCTGACCCTCACTGAAAATGTCAGACTCAACCTTTGTTCCATCAGTGTTTTCGATGCTTTCAGGTGATCTGGGCAGCACTTTGAAGCACACTGAGGTCTTATTTGAGTCACTTTTATATGCTTACGCATGTTGTCAATGTCTCTTGCTGACCCTTGTGCTCGTTTTGTTTCTGTAGTTGTGTCAGGTGGTGCGGCTGGTGCCGGGGGCCTACCTGGAATATAAGCAGGCGTTGCTGAACGAGTGCAGACGGCAGGGAGGGCTGCGGCTCGCTCAGGCCCGAGCGCTGATCAAGATCGACGTGAACAAGACTCGCAAAATCTATGATTTCCTCATCAAAGAGGGCTACATCACGAAGGCTTAGCAGCATTTGGTTTGACCGCAGAGGAGATTAAATCCTGCTTCATTTTTTTTTCCTTCTAATCTTGTAAACATAAGCTTTGGTTCATATTGTTGCTGCTCATTTGAAAGTTTGTTACATTTGTGAGATCTGGTCGTGTTTTTGAGTTGAAGTTGTGTTAGAATGACAAATCTCTTTGTATAATTCTCTGTCAGATGAACAGGAGCTCATATTAACATGAGATGTATTTATTTCTCCTGTCATAAAATGTTTATCAAAAAATATTTGGTGTGTTGATATTTTAACTACTAACGTAGTATACATCATATCGATACAGTATATGTCAATTTATGTAGAATTTAACTTTTCATTTGATACTCAACAACATTAAATATCAGATACTTGAAGACTTGTACTCAAGTGCTATTAATATGGGTGACTAACTTTGACCAAAGTAAAACTGTAACAAGATATCTTTACTTTTAGTACGACTTTTGGGCGCTTTTTACAACACTGTATAACTCGGCTAAAAGGATGTGCTATATTTGTATCATTATTATTATTAAAGAAACTGAGACAGTGTTCAAGTGGTAGCTCACAAATTAAAGGTGCACTATGTAGATTTGGAGAAGAAATTCTAACTCAGAATTTAAAGATTTACTAATTGTTTTTTCTGTTCATCTAATTATGAGGTAATAATACAAACGCTGAAGTATTTATCTTTTCCATGACTGAATAAACCAGCTGTTCTCAGAGGGAAATAGGGTGCCCTGAAAACTGTTTGCAGCTAGAAAGGTGGCAGGGTCCGCCAAATGTAAACAAAGTCCAACTGTACAAAATTGTGTTGTCATTTAGGTCAGTTTGTTTTTTTCGGAACATGAAAACAATGTTTGTTTATTTAGTTTGTTCTAGCGAAAAGTTTGACTGAAGGTTTCTCTCCTCTGATTAAAACTAATTAATTTCAATTAATTGAATGTCTTAACGAGAGAATCTTTTAGTCGGTGCTTAACTGAACATGCAAAAATGTGAAATCTGTTTACAGTTAAACTTGTAAAGAGGTTAAAGGTTTCCAATAACAAATAAACATTTACTGGATTTTTGAATGGAGCAATTATTCTAAGAAAAATCGTCTGGAAATCATCATATTGAACTCTAATAGCTGAAACGTTTTTGTCTCTATTACATTTAGTTCTTACCTAGAAAAATGAAATACCTGTAAAATGAAGTGTTTTTAAGCACAGCTTCTTGCAAAACCAAGTATAAAATGTAGCAAGCAGGAGAGTTAGTGGATATAAATCTGTCTTTATACCAAATAAACAACTTCATGAACTCACAATATACTCATCATAATATTTTCATCTACATGGCACTTTTCAAAATCAAAGTTACAAAGTAATGATAGGCAATAAGAACCTTAAAATAGGGCGAGATGAAAAAAAAAAAAAAAAGCTTTAAAATGATAATAAATGTCATCAGTTAGCAATATGATAAAGTAGGTTTGAAGAGATATAAAGGAGGATACTGAGTCGGGACCGCTCAAGGCTTTAAAAACAAACAGCAAAATCTTAAATCAATTCTAAAACTGGCAGATAACCAGTGGGGATTGGAGTAATGTGGTTCCCTCTCTTTGCACGAGTTATATTGATCCCCCGTAGCTTTAAATTCAATAACAAAAAGCAAACTTGTGTTTTCCTCTATGGAGCAAATTGATGATCTGTCTGTGAATGAGCAACTACATGTTTCCTGATAATCAATGATGAGGGCTGTGACAGTCTTGTCAGCAGTCAGTGGAGTCAGTGAGCTGATCCTTTCTGTCTCCATCTGTGGCCGTGTGGGCGCGTCGTGACGTGGGAGAGCTGTGATGAATCTAACACAGGCAGGGGGGGGGACCGCCGGCCTCTGACGGGGCTTATCTGAGCGGAGAGCAGCCGCCGCGTCAACCTGAGCTAACAGCCTGATTATAACGGCAGATTCAGCTTTTGATGATAAGGGCAGGACGACCGTGGAGGAGCGTCTGGACTGAAATGCTGAAATGCAGGGGATTTAAGAGGATGTGGAAGAGAGGAAATTCAGACTTTTCTTACACCTCCATGTGTCTTATCGAATCAAGGCTCCCCCAGCAAACGAGACGCAGCAGAGTAAATTACTCCTTTCACTTCTGCTCATTTCGCAGGAGGCAGTTTTTTTTTTCTCCTCATGTCACACTTGCCGAGACTCAGTTCCAGCCAGCCGCAACAAACCAGCCTTCTGATGCGTCCTCGCTCCCTTTTATTTTCTGTCTCGAGCTTATGGCTGCAGATAGTGACAGTTGGTGTTTGGTCCGCGGTGAAAGCTGATGAACAAATGTGACCTGAATTTTCTGGATTTATAAAGCGAGGCACTTGCAATCAGAACAAACTGCACGCCGACTGAGGAGTCCTTCATGTGACTGATGATGCAACCGGCACACAGTTTTTCCAGATATAATTACGCGATAACTACATCTCGCTCGATTATGAGTTGCAGACCATTAGCAGTGAAGTAGAAGTTTCTGGCACAACTTCCCTTAATGAGTGCTTGGGAAGGAGAGAGCAGAAGGGTCTGGAAACACTTGTGCTATTAACAGCAGCTTTGTGGCGACACTGATGCATTTTGGGTTGTAGCTGTCATAATAAGATATTCACCAAAAACAGAAAGAAAGTGTAAAACATGTACACAGTATCTAAAAGTGATGTCACAGTTGCATGAACACGTCCAGTTGTGATTTCACAGTGGACTGAACACAGTGGGGTGTTTACAAGCATGGCAATCATTTTAAGATATATCCATGTGGAAAAAAAAAAGTCCTGATGCTGAGTTTAAACCCTTTCTACAAATGTATTAAAGCTTCAAAATACCTTCGATCCTCCCTCTCATTTGACCTACGTCTAACCCCTCATTGTCCACAGCGAATGTTTCTTTTTAATCCAGATCATTTACTTTAACGTATTATATGCTGCGTGTGAAGCTCAAGGTTAGTTTTTTTTTCCATTCAGTTCAGCCTCTTCAGCTGCACAAATTGAGCTGAGAGTTGAAATGGTCTCAGCAGGTTCATGTCTTCCTCCAAGGACACGTGTGTGTGTCACGGTCCGCGACTTGCTTTGAATCTCCTCTGGCTAAAACAGAACAAAATGGTTAGACGACACCGGCAAGTGACAGGTTCTTTTCAAAATCGGGTGCAACAAGTCGGCAATTCATCAAAGCCACAAGGTATTTACCCTTTTTTCGCTGCACTGATCACATATTTAGTTACCATCCAGACTCCATCTCGTGTTGCCAGTCACGCTGAGCAGACTTCTCACCTGTTTCACCCAGCACATGTTGTGGCGTGGCCCCCTCTCCGTCACTGCAGCGTCGGTGCTGTAGTGGCAGGAGCAGCAGATGGAGCAGATGTTAGTGTCAATACTCGGCATGTGTGCAGAGATGCAGCATTTCTCCACCCACCCACACGCTGTCTTCTCAGACACACTGTTTGCCTCCTGCTCTCTGACGGTCTCAGACTCCCTGCAAAGGTAAACTGTTGCTGACTTCTTTTAAGAGGAAATATTGGTCTTCACATACTGACAGAAAGACTCAGGCACATTCTGACACGTCACAAGAATGGCAGATCGTCAGGATCATGTGTTAGGATTAGTTATTTACCATCATTTGCCAGAAATCAATATTCAGATCTTGAAATATTGTCAAAAAATGCGTTTTTGTAACGATGAAGATGAAGTATTTGATGCTTTTATTTTGTTTTGTGTCCTCATGTTATTGCCTTGCGAGATAGCCACAGTTACATTCCATGTGTATGTGCCCACAAACAATAATACTTGTTGATTTAAAGGGTAACTCCACCAATTTTACACATTAAAGTGTGTTTACAGATATTGGAGAGAATTACTGCGTATGTGAAAAAAGTAGTTTAAAGCCTTTTATGGCTCAGAGAAAGATGCATGTACAGTCTGATAAATTACCTCCAGTGATGTAACTCAGTGTCTAAGTTGCACTGTGGGTGATGTAGGCTCCAGGTTTTGAAAAGCAGTCCACTGGTCTATAACACTGTTGGACCTTTTTTCTTCCTCTGGAGCCACAAAAGGCTTTGTCTGCCTTTTTTCACATAGGCAGAAGTAGATCTGCAAACGCACTTTAATGTGTAAAAATGGGGGAGTTACCCATTAAAACACACTGCTGTGCTCATGACTTAAAGGTTCATGTTTGATGTGAAGACAAAAGAAATACCTGTGTGTTTTTGTCTGCTTGCTCAGGGACGGGGAGTTAGTAGGAGAAGAAGTGATGAAGAAAAATAATAATCAATTGTTCATTTGAATTGTAATGAGGGTTGTTTTAACCGTAATTATCAGTGTGTGTGCTGTTTGTTTGCTTTTGGGTGTGTGAGCGACGCAGGTTAAAGAAGTTGTATATTGTCATGGTTTCCTGTGGATCCTCATGTGCCGTGTTTTACTTTCCACTTCCTCTCTTTGTCTCTTTTCCCGCCCTGTCACTGTGTACAGAGTGTCTCATTAGTTAATCACTCTCTGTGCATTTGAGCCTGAGTTGTTCTCTCGCTCTTTGTTGGTTCACCTGCTCCCCCCAAATCAGTCCTGTTGCTATCCTGCGTCTGATCCCCCAGTCTTTGTGTGTGTGCGTGTGTGTGTGTGTTTGCTTAACGTGACACTAATATTGTTTTGTATCAACGATAAAGAGTCTCAGGAATGATGGACAACCAGGATCATATGTAATCTCTATCAGGATAGTAAAGAAGATACAGAGGAAGAAGGACGCGACCTCCTCTAAGATACGCGATAATGTTCTGTCGCTCAATACCTCCTGTTATTGATTTTCGTGGTTTCGAGATAGACATATGCTCTCATAATCTCGGAGCTATTTTTTTGTTTATCAGAACGGTGAAAGTAGGCTACCGTGCTTTGGGAATTAAAAAGAAAACACGGCTCTCCTGGGGAAAATCAATCCACTGGGTTTAGAGCTCCTCGTCTGCCGCTGTGTCATTGATTTTTTACCTTTGCTGCTATTCAGGGAAAAAGGGGTTGGGGGAAGATGCCTTCCACATATTTGCTGCGTGTTGTTGTGACTCTCTTTTTAAAAGGACACACACACACACACACACACACACACACGCCCTGTTGCTCGTGCTCATTTGCTGGGCAGAGGAGTCGTGACTAACCACAGCCTCCCCCCCACCCTCCATGTGTACGTGCTCTTCCTCCCTGACTCACTATCATGGAAGACAGGGAGTAAATGTACGCACTCCTCAGACATAATAATATCAGAACGAGATGTGAGAACCTCCGCCGTATTCTCCCATCTCTGCGGCTGAGTGGCGGTGGTCTGATGACGTGTGTGTGTGTGTGTGAGCTGCACATGTGTTTGTTTGATGCCACAGCAGCCCCGATCAGAGCGGCGGGGAGGCTCCATGCTGCGCTGAGCC
>OMLP01031069.1:3641-20550 GCA_900302685.1 Spondyliosoma cantharus
GGCATGGCTATTCAGTTTAAGGGCACACAATAGGTGAATGAAGCAAACTGTGAACTGTTTGTGCAGTAAAATGATGAGACGTCCGTAATAGGGAGAGCAATTTGCGTTTCGGAGACTTTGTTTCCTCTCTGTCGATTGAATTCTGTTGACTTTAAATAATGAAAATAATAAAATGCAGCGTCTGGAGACGAGTTGTGATAGCTGAAAGAGGGCTGGGGGACGTGTGAAGATTTCATAAAATTGTGAGAAATGCAGGAGATTTGTGACCCCAGGCGAAACTGAAATGGGGCAATAAAAACTGGGAGTTCCCTCTGTACTCGCTAAAATTCCAATTTGCTTTTGTGTTACCACCTTGAGGCGAAATGGCGAAACAAAAGCGGAAATATCCGGTCTGTGCGGTTTAACGTGTGTTGCATTCGATTTTCTCCTGTCCATGTCAGAATCATTTGGTGCTTGACGGTGCCACCAAGCCTGGTCTTGTCACCGAGACTTCTGAGAAAGGAGCCGACTCCGAGCCGGGCTGTGCAGTTCTACCTTCGGCGGATTCTTTGATTCGGCCGTCACCTCTGCCTCATCTTGGGTGATTATCGTTACTTTTTGTCTCTTTTACTTAAACTATTAACCAAATATTGAAATGGTTGCAGATCGATTTTCTTTCAATGAATTCGTTGACTGATCGTCGCAGCTCTTGTGTTCTGCATGTCACAGGTGGGGATCTTCTGAAGATGTGTGGTTGAAAATGGTCATCAGGGAACAGAATTACAGACACAGCAAGAGCTTCATGCAGAAGCACCCCGGAATACAACCCAAAATGAGATCAGTCCTCCTCGACTGGTTAATTGAGGTGCGTCTTCAGCTGCATCTCAAACTTGTATTGCAAAAGCTTACAGTGCGACGCGTATTTAATTTAAACATTCATCCTTGCTTTTTTTAAAGTTTGTCGTTTGCTCACTTCTCCGCTAATTAGTTGCGGTGAATTTAGATCCCTCATGAAACGCTCACCAGCGGTTTTGTTTGTCATTGGTTTTACCAGGTGAGTGAGGCCTACACTCTTCACCGGCAGACGTTCTACCTGGCACAGGACTATTTTGACCGGTTCATGTTGACCCAGAACAGCGTCGATAAGGGCATGCTGCAGCTCATTGGGATTACCTGTCTGTTCATAGCATCAAAGATGGAGGTGAGGAAGAACTGGGGAAGGATCGGGCTAGTTTCCTGGTGTCTCGCATTAAAACTAACACTAACCCAGCATTAATGACAGGGATGGGAACGATTGGCTGTATTAGATATTTTATTTTCTACCTCAGTAGACTTGAAGGTTTGGTGCAAAATACCCAGCATCCCGTTCAAAAGCCTTTCTCCTACATTGATCCTGAGGCATTATATTTTTGTCTGTGCCTAGTTTTAAGGTTTTTGATTTTATCCTCCTCCCTTGTAGGAAGCCTCTCCTCCAAAGCTCTCAGAGATGGCCTACGTGACCGCAGGGACTTACTACGAAGACGAGATTCTTCAAATGGAGTTAATAATTTTAAAGGTAATACTGTTAAAAGCGTGGCCACATGCTAACCCATTATTTGACATAAATAATCAATCAGGCTTTAGTTTTTTTTGCATCATACCTTTCTGTTTGTTTTACAGGCACTCAAATGGAACCTTTGCCCTGAAACGGCCATCTCTTGGCTGAAGCTTTACTTCCAGATGGCATCGATGAACACAAACTCTGACCTGCTGGAGCCGCAGATTCCCCAGGACGTTTATGTTCAAACGACCCGAGTAAGTGTTTGGATTAAATCTTTGTAAGCATTCGTGCTGACACAAACCTCTGCGTCAGAGTTGAGTCAAAAACCTTGGTCGCAACAAAAAAAATGGTGATCTTTGTTAGTCGATTTTCTTTCTCTATTCTTTCCAAGTGTCTCCCCTGGAGTCGGGCTCATGCTTTAATGCTGTGGTTTCTCTTTTTGCCTCCCGTTTGACTTCTCCAGCTGTTAGACCTGTGTATCCTCCACATGAACTCTCTGGACTTCCAGTATCGAGTGTTGGCCGCCTCGGTCCTGTCACATTTCATTAAACAGGAAGCAGTTGAAGAAGTTACAGGTAAGAGTTGGGACCATCATGTTTGTAGAAATGTAATTTTATGGCCTGAACCACAGTGAGTTAACCTGGTTAACTTCATGGAAACGTGCTTATATATATTTTTTTTTCCCCTCTGTGTTCAGGTCTGTCGAAAGACGCAATCCAGCCGTGTGTTAACTGGATGGCTCCTTTTGTGGAGTCGGTTGGCTGCTTCGGCAGAGTGATGCTGAAGGATTTTGTCAAAGTGAAGACAGAAGACAAACACAATATCCAGACGCACACAGACTACATGGCCATGCTGGTTAGTGTTTTCTTGTCCTACTTGTTGAGACTTTACATTGGTCTGATTGATGCTTTTCGGTCAAGAGACTTGCACACTAAGTGCCTTCAGCCTCCTGAGGAAAACCAAAAGTAGCAGAGAGTGTCTGTCTTGTGTGCGAATGTCCACCTATCTTAAGTTTCTGACGTTCAACCTCTTTTTATTTTAGGAGTATGTCAGTAAAAAGGAGGTGAACAGCCAGTTTCCCACTCCTCCCAACAGCACAGAGAAACCCTGCACACACTGAACTACAAGAGAGACTCTGGAGTGAGGACACACAGGGTTAATGTCCCGCAAAGACTGACTTCTGCTTACTGGAAACGGTTCCTAACCGACGAAAAAAAAGCTGATAACTGGAATACTGAGTGTTGATGGGAGCTAACTAGCATTAAGCATTATCCAGAATAATGTGCTTATATTTTAAACTCTTAATCTATGGCCAAAGCATTTTTTTTTTCTTCTTGATTTTTAGCTGTTTTTAGCGACTGGGTGCTTTAATTTAGGAAAAAAAAAAAAAACTTTTTTTTTTTTAAAGTGTCAATGTTTGCTGAAGTTACTTCATTTCTAGGAAATGAGATTCTATTACTGAACGTGATGTGCAATTGTTTACTTTTGTAGCATATTAAATATGTGCAGTCAGATAAAATTGTTTAAAAACTGCTTCAGGGTCATTCAGAATGTTAGATAGCTTTTAAAAGTGATGTTGCTGAGAGAAGCGGAGTGTACGGCCGCCGCTGCTTCACCGGTCAGCATGCTGTTGTAAACAAGCCATTGTTTGTGTAACTCAGGGTTATGGGTAGTCGGCGATTTTATTTTCTTAAAGAATTCAAATCAAATGATTACGAGTGTACAAAAAACGACCAACTGTATTTATTTAGAAGTTTATTTTCTACCACAAAATAAAAATGTACATCCCCACCCCCCCCCACGTCTGACAGTGGTTCACATGTCTCTGCTAGAAATACAGTTTGGCCATCGCCTGCAGGAACCTCTTCTTTCTTTTCTGTGCAGCCAGCTGCAGCACTTCCTCTGGGTTGCTGGTGTTCAGCTCGGCCTGTCCGATCGCTTTTATCTGGAGAGGAGCGAAGAGTTAGAAACTGACGTAGCGCCGAAACAGACGGACCGGGTGAGATTCAGGATTTGGTTGAAAAGATTTAGATGTGTATGACGTATATCATCCGTCTTTCAACAGAATTTAAAAATAATTATGGATGCAAGTGAGGAGAACAGTGTGAGTTTGTCCTGATTTCTTGAACAAATAATCGTATTGTGTGCTGAGGACTTTTGTTTGCCATTGGATGCAATACTAGTCAAAGAACTTTTACTGGATACCTTTTGACACAAGTTTTAAAATTCTGCTCTGGTGACAACCTTGTACAAAATACTGTTAGCTCACCGCTATCTGTCTCTTCTCAGTCTCTCCTCGTTTGTGGTGAATGTCTGAACACAGTCAAGGAATTTAAAAATAAAATAAAAGTCACTGAAGTTGGCATGATTCTTAAAAGAGTTCTTGTATAAGTAGCCTAACAGAGATTAGGTGACAATTAGGAAAAGACAGATTTATTAAGCAAAATGTCCTCGCCGTGAAGGTCTGTTTAGCCCTCATGAATCAACAACAAAAGGATACGTGTGAGGTACTCCAGGATGGTGACGTCCCAGATGTAGTCGTAGAACGAGTCCATGGCATCGTGACTGTAAGGACAGAAGAAGATGGAAGTAAGAAATGTTCAAACTGAAGCTGTTTGCTTCTGCAATGATTAGATTACATTTGTTTTAAGCCAAAATGTGAAACATTTGTTGGTTCCAGCTTCTTAAATGTGAGGATTTGATGCTTTTCTTTTGTCATTTATGACAGTAAATGAAGAGTGTTTGGGTTTTTGACTGATGGTTGGACAAAAGAAATGTCACTTCGGGCTCTGTGAAATTGTGATGAGCATTTTTTTTTTTTTTTTTTAAAACAATTACACAATTCGTCATGAAAATGTACAGAAGAGAATTAGGGTCACATGTGCTATAAAGTCAGAATTCTGACTATAAAGTCTGAGTTCAGAATTCTGAGATTAAAGTCAGATTTTATAGTCAGAATTCTGAGGATAAAGTCAGAAGTCTGCACATGTGAATTTTTTTGAGTTCTGAATTCAGAGTTCATTCTCAATTCAACTCATTCTGAGTTCAGAATTCTGAGATTAAAGTCAGAATTCTGAGAATTCTGACTATAAAGTCAGAACTCAAAAAAAAATTCACATGTGGCCCTAATCCTCTTCCGTAAAAATGGGCAGATAAATGAATAATGATAATAATAATTAGTTGCATCCTTCGTGCAGTCAGTCAGTCCTGTTCAGTCGTACCTGTTCTGTTCCTGAAGAGCTTTAAATGCAGTCATGTAGTCCACCTCTCGAAGAAACTGACAGAGAACAGCAACCTGGACAAACAAAAACAGATGCTAAAATATCAGTCGCACGGCGTGCTGTAGCAAACCGTATGTGAAAATAAACCTTTAACAGGTGTTTATTCAGTCCACTATGACGGAAAATCACTGATTTAACAATGCTACTGTCGGGACATGGAGTCAGACGGGGGGTTGACCTCTGACCTGTGTGTGGCAGTTCATCATTGAGCAGCACTTGATCATCCTCTTCAGGACCTGCAAACAACAATCATTACAGTTATTAGAGGACTGATTCACTTTAGTTTCAGTTAAGAATATATAAATGGACTCAAACCACGATTCACTTGACTTGAGTGTGTTTAGTTTCCTATTCTTTTTTTTTTTTACATTATTGTAATCGGCACATAGAACATGTAGTGTGTTAAAACTGATTTTAAATTGTTTTAGATTTGATCCAAAATCGCATCATCAAATTGTCAGAAAGAGATAACTTTATACTTCTTGCCGCGGAGGAGCTGATCATTGAGAACGCGGGTGTAATGTTTCATCAACGTACCTGGTCAGTGTAGACATCAGGGGGGACAGCTTTGGTGAAGAAGTCGGAGGACACGGCTCCAGCCTGGAGGTAAAGGTTCAGTGCAGCAGAGTATTGATTGGTCACTAAAAAGGGAGAGACGGATGAAATAAATAAAGGAGGCTTTAGCAGTGAAATGTACAGTTTATCTACCCTTCTGACATTTCCTTACCAAAGTATATGTCGGCCTGCGTGATGAGCCACGACTGGTTGTTAGGATTCAGGGTGAGAGCGTAGGACACCAGCTCTTTGACCGTCACGGCCACGGCTTCCACGTCTACGGCCTGGAGGCTGTTCCACAAACATCGTCATCGCGTTTAGTGGCTTTGTTTGAGAAAGCTTCAACATTTAATTCATTGGGAGAATAACGTGTTCTTACTTTGCGAGAGTCGAAGGCCAGATGGTGAGGTGCTCTGCTGTCACTTCATTCACAATGTCATCCTTAAAGAAAGAGAAAACAATAGCAATCAGGTTTTTTTTTCCCCACTGCAGCCGTCTCGTTTTTGCCGTCAGCCTACAACACGTCAGACACGTCGAGACTCACCCTCACTATGCTGTGCAGCCTCACAAACAGCGAGATGAGGGTTGTCAGCACCAGCGGCTCCTGTGAGAAACAAGAAGCGCGTTAGCTTCGCATCGACGGCACCTCATCCAATCAACGCGTAATACGTCCGCGGTGAGTTCGCGGTTGTCCCTCTGGGATACTTACTCTGAGTTTCTTGACGAAGGTGATGAATTTGCTCCTGAACGGGTCAGACAATGAAAACGCATCAGAACGAGCGTGACTCTTTCGCCTGTAACTGTAAATACCGTGACATCCGTAGTGTTTGCGGCGTACCGGTAAAGGATGCCCATCGAGGACTCTCTGTGTTTGATGAGGCCCACTCTGCCGTCGTTGTTCCTCTTGTGTTGGATGGACATGCTGCAGATCTGCACCACCACTTCCCACAGCTCCTTGGCCGTGCGCCGACACTCTTTAGGACCCGGGAGCTCTTTGCACGTCGAGGCCAGGAGCTGACCGATCTGTCAAGAGGGAAACAGACGGGACGGGTTTAACAAAGAGAGAACCACACAGCGGACCTTTTCAACCGCTGAACGTCCGTGTGTTTTACCTTGATGTACGGGCTGTTCATGACCAGAGACGGCGGCACCTGCAGAGTCAGGTAATCGTTCTCCCTCCAGTTCAACATGAAGGCGACGCACTCCTCTCCAACCACCTGACGCAGAGGCAGATCTGGAGACATAAAACAATGACATCCTGTTACTTAGAGCGCATTAAACGGGGGTTTGGCGAAGACCGGGTCACGATCCACCCACTCACCATGAATCCTCATCTCCAGGTATCCTCTGACCCTGCTGACCAGGTCGGGGGGCGGGCGCTCCTTGCTGCCCTCGGCCGCCATTGTCTCGTGTGCGCGGACCTCCAGCAGCAGCATCTCGTTCAGCATCACCTGCCTCAGCTTCGGGGAGAACTCGGTAACGAGCTCCAGGCAGGCGGAGAAAAGCTGGCGCGCGTGAGCGAAGTCCTGAGAGGGAAGGAAAAAAATGATTATCACCACTTGGAACTAACAATCTTAGACTATTTGACGTACTTTTTTTTTTCATTTTGATGCGTAATTCTGATTCTTATTTATTTTTTAAGTAAGTTTAGTTTCCGTGCACACCTTTATTGAAATGCAGTGGAGTCCTTTGGCCATGAGGATGTAAACCAGGTCCTTCGTCAGGTTGTCTTTAATGCCGAGGATCACGTTAATGTAGTCCGGAGGAACTTCCCACTGCGCACACAAACAGAGAGAGGTGTTCTAGTTGTTTTTGTGTGTATTCATTATACAGAAAAGTGAATTCACGAAGCTCCGTCACTGTTAGAAGTGACTCTGATGCTGGAAGAGGAGGGAGTGCATTCAGGATTTATGAGAACGCTCGCTTGTTGAACTCTGACCTTGCTGTTGACCCTCCAGAAGGGTCGTTCGGCCAAGCCGTGGAGTTCGATGAGGATCTGCCTGATCCTGCGCGGCTCCAGTAGAAGGATGAGCTGCTGCTCCAGCTGCCCGATGTTCACACTCGCTGAAGCTGCGCGGGGACGAAGTTCACAAGTTTTAAGAGACTGCCGACGTAGCAGTGAGCAGCAACAGATCCCACTCTGGAGAGAGATTTCCTGTTTGACGGCAAACAAACCATCACATTGCAACAATCCGCATCTCGTACCTGGAATGTCGTAGAAAGACGGCAGAGGCTTGGCGCTGAGGTTGATGGTGGCCGATCTCTTCCTCATCTGCTCCACCAGGACCTTCCTCTCCTCCTCCTTCAGCAGCTCCATGAAGAGCTTATGAGATGACACCACAAACAGCAGAGGCAGCTCCTCCAAGCTTTCACACAGAGTCCTGCGAGACAAGAACAGGCTCGTTTAAAAAAGAGGATTTAAAGATACAGACTTATGTCAAATCTGTGCTGTAACGCATGCAGAAGATACTGCACAGCGTTGTTGGAGCCAGCTATTGGTTCTGATATTAAGAGGGAATAAGCTAGCACATCAGCGTGTGATAAAATACCAACATAACCTCCTCTACGTCTGCTGTGCTGGACACGAAAAGCGACACAAACTCACTTCATGAAAATGGCCATGTTTTTTCTGGATGTCTCAGACGGACGCTCCTTTTCCAGAGAAAGTGTGCAAACCTGCAGGGCGAAGAATGCAAGTAGCTTTAAAAATTCCTGGTCACACCGAACTCCGCAAACCTCGGCACATTTGCCGCTTGAGACAATGAACTCCTGCGAATCGTGTCCATTTGTTTTGAATCTGAAAACAACATTTAATGAAACCCCCCCACGAACAGACAGAAGGAAAAGCTGAAGCACTTTGTGTGTGCCGAGGTTTGTGCTTTTATGTGATGTCCCAAGCGTTCACAACTCCTGCAAAGGTTCATGACATAAGAAGACGAGTACCTCTAAAATGAAGTCCACCATCCTTTTGCTCGGCTTTAGGAGCAGCTGCTGGAAACGCACGCTGAGGATTTCTCCCTCCAAAGCATCTCGGACGGCGTTGCAAACGCACAGCTTGTGGCAAACCTCATCCAGGCCCGACTCCCTGCAGAGTGGTAGAAAGGTTTTTAGTCTTTTTTTGATTCTTTGTGGATGTGCAGATTAAAAAAAAAAAAAAAAATGAAATAATAGACGACAGATTTTGTGACACTGAATTTAGTTTTGATTTAAATTTTAATCTTGGTCTCACCCTTGTTGGGCTTTGTACAGGAACTCCCTGAGAACAGACCGCCTGAAGTTGTTTGGCAAACTGCGCGACACGTTGTCTTTGATGAAGGCTTCGATGACAGTCTGTCAGAGAGAGCGTGTTTAGTGTCGAGTGTTTTTTGCAAAGCAAATCTTGAGCTTGACCGTGACCGCGGCGTCTGCGCTCACCTGGTAGCTGTGCGCCCGGATCAGACTGTTGATGTGATCGTAGGCTGTGGTCTGAGAGTCTGAGTCGCAGTCTTCGGTTAAAGCTTTGCAGGCGTTCCAGTAGCCGGCCAGACGTTTCTCATCCAGGTGAACGTGAACGGTCGAGTCCAGCTAAAAAAAAAAAAAAAAAACATACAGAAGATACGACTGAGCACAACAAATTTTGTTGGAGGCAAAGTGTAACTTCAGTTCGGCAGTACCCGGTAGAAATACCTTCTTTAACAGTTCCTTTGTCTGTCTGAAGTGATCCCGGGCTTTCTGATAGGCTGACTGGTCTGTGCAGCCTTGCTGGAAGAAAATACCTCCCACATCATAATGCACCTGAAACACAAAATGCAAATGCAACGTTTTGCAGCAAAATGTCACTCCCACTGTTCTGAAGCACCGGTTACTTGATGGAATCCGCATTCAGAAGCCAACAGTGTGTTTCCCACCGACCTGACAGTGCAGCTCGTCGGCACTGATGAGGAGCCCTGCAGTCGAGGACTCCGTCTCTCCGTTGGCGGCAGCGTCAGCAGCCAGCAGATCCAGAGTCCGCAGGGTGTGAACGTAGAAGTCTTTCTTCAGCTGCAGAGCTCCTTCCAGGACACTGATGGAGTCGGTCGCCTGCTCCTTCAGCTGGAAGGGAACGCAGGAAAAGGTGTCACAATGAAATGACAAAGTCAAAAATACTAAATAAATCTAGCATGAAGAAATGTTTCGGACATATTGATTAATATCAGCAACAGTCCAAGAAAATATGTTTCAAGACGTTTCCACTAAATACATTTAAAAAAAAACGTGTAAACTCACCACAGTGAGGATGTTGTCAGTCATCTCCTTCTCCTGCTGCACAATACTTAACCTGAAAGAGTTCACAAGACACAAACTCACCATCGTCTTGTTGGCATTCAAACTGAGCACCGTTTCTTTTCATTTTTGATATTTCACGTGCAGCTGGGTCTGATTGTCGCCATACGTAATTTTCAGATAAGCAACTTAAGCTTGTTGTGATTACAGGAAGGAAGGAGCGGAATTTACATGTTCATCTGGTGAGGTCCTGGTTTGTTCTGTTTCTCTGGAAAGCTGCTCAGCACGATGGTTCGGATGGCCCTGTGAAAGACACAAGAAGAATTAGACGATGAAAATCTTTTATTCTTTCTATTCAAATGGTTTCCCTCGTTCATCTACATTTATTCTTTGGAACTCAAGTGAATTAAGTCCACTTCAAAGTTGTAGCAGTTCACTCTAACATCGGACGGTAACTAAACAATTTGATGCGTTTGGTGCGTCTCACTCACCAGCGGTTGTATATGACGACAGCCATGGCTGTGGTAGGAGGCAGAGTGGACAGGTCGAGGTCGACGTGTTTCACCCCCGGTGGCACTTTGCTCACACACAGGAGCTCGTTCAGCAACATATTTAACACAGGGATGGTCAAGCTGGAAGGGAAGAAGGATAAACCAGTACGTGACGCGATCAACCGTATGATTTTACAGAATGCACGACGACTAGAAACACACAAGACATGATTTTAACATTTTCAACTTTGCTGAGATGGACACAAATACATCAAATACCTGCTATAAAGTATATCAAAATCAAATACAAAATACTGGTGAAGAAAATGTATTTAATAAAAATGCAAAAAGCACTGACTTCCTCCACATTATCACGAGTCTCTTACCCTTTCTCCAGAACATCCAGATCCCACTTCAGGTGTGCAGCTACTTTCAGTGCCAGCAGCTTCAGGGTGCGGTTCCTCCGGTTATCTGCTGGAGGCTGAACTTGGTTCTGCTCGTTCACCGAGGGTTTGGACGCCTGCTCCAGGAACTGGATGATCAGCTGCACTCCCGTCGGGTCTGTGGGAAACACACACAGGGACATATGAATAAACCGAAGGAAGAAACACATCCGACTCTAAATGTTTTTACGCTGCTCCATATTACAAATGAATCAAAAGACAGAAACCGAGCTACAACAAGGTGTATGATAAATGTAAGGCTCAAGTAATGCAGAGCTGACCTGGGTTTGGCTTCAGCAGGTGATTCTCCAGCAGGCTGCCATCCAGGAGGAACTCAAACCAGGAGGTCTGAAGAGGTGTGCCGGGCCGACTGCTGGTCACAGCAGCCACCCGGTCAGCCGCCTCCACACTCATCCTCCCCTGGTGAACAACAAGAATGATTATAAAGCATGTTTGATCTTTTAAGGCATCTCAGTGACCTACAGTAAGGGTGGTAGGGAATTATGCCCTGGAAGAAAGCTGTTCATACTCTAAACTCAGGTGACAGTAATGTCAACTTTTGTGGCCCTGAAGAAGCTTTGCCAGGTCTGAGACTGTAATGTTTTAGAGATCATCAGGGTTACTTTCCATTCTAAATAAACTTGTACATAAACTTTATATTTACATTTCTTTAAAAGAAGAGAAACAAAATCACGTTTGTTGCTCATAGTTCCTTGTTGAAAACATCTGCTCAGATTGTGTTTATCATCTGTACATGTATTAGCTAATGACTGTTAGGTTATAGGAGTACATATTCAACCTCACATGCTATCTTCAGTTTATCTTCACATCTTGAAAGAAGCTAGCCAGTTAGCTTCGTATCAATAGTTTTATTTTCTGTAATGGTCAGGGGAGCTTTAATATCTGTGACGCTTAGTCCCGACTGGGCGGGGTTTTCAACCTCTCTGGCAAGATTAGTCGAAATGTGGTTAAACCCCGGTGCCCAGGGGCTGCCAGTGTATAAAATCAAGCGCCCCCCCTTCCACCCATTCTCTGTTATGTTCAGAGCAAATGTTGTGTTTAGCTAACATTCTAGCTAACGGGCTAAACACTACAGCCCGGATACAAAGGGACGTATTATCTTACCTTAACAGGCCAAACTGCACAAATAGAGGAGGATATCTCAGCTAAATATACATAAAATATTTAAAAAATTAAGTGCTGGAGGAGCAACACGGACTGATTCTCACATAATTCATTCTGCGATTCGCCATCTCCCGGCGCACTTCCGGTTCCGGTTCGTCGCCAGGGAAACACACAGTTGCGCCATGTTTGCGCATATTTATGCTCCGTGCGGGATGAACAGTTTAAATACCCTCATCGATAAATAAAGGACACGTCTGTGTGTATGAGAGATACGCGTGTGTGAAAGAAATAGTTCATTTGTTAATTACGGCAAGAACTTTTACTTTTGAATTGTCATGTTCTCACTGTGAGTCTTCTACATCCTGATTCATTAGGCACGTCAGGCAAACTTGACATTGAATTTACAAGACTGAAGTTGATTAAAATGTTGGCCCTGCATAAGTTAGATTTAAGGTTCAAGAGATAAGAGATTAATTCTGTGGAGGATAATTTTACCCATTAAGAAGTTTAAAAATATGATGTAAAATTAAACAGAAATCAGTAATCACCAGGTTATTAGATAGTAAAAGCAAGTAGGAAACCATGTACGAGGAGTGGAAATAACATTAATTCACTGGAGGCGAGGTTAAGCACATAATAAGCATGACACAAAATATCAACTCATACATACTTTTAATTTACGCAGTAATTCAATAAAACCTACTATTCTCTACATGGCCTTTGTAGAGGGAGTTATTGGTGAGACTTGCATAATAGCACCAGAAAGAATTCACCACCAAGTACTTTAAGGTAACAGCCAGAGGACAGGACGTCTAGCTGATAAAAAAGATGACAGTCAGTCAGTTCCCACGTCTCAAAATAAAGGTTTTTCGAGAGGAAGAGGATGAAGACCAAGCAGCAGAAACAAGCAGCTTGAAAACAAGCCTCTGCTACTGTTGACAGCTGAGAAAGTTCTCAGGAGAGTTGCAAAATCCAAAGATTTCTACTGCCTGTGTTGTTCAATCAATGTTTTGGTAAAACCTAATCATACTGTATTGTCCAAATAGCTCATTCTTTTCTCCTTAGCAAGACATACTTACCAAATTACATATCAAATTTTATGAATTTCACAGAAAAATTTTACAAGCAAAAATGTAAAAAAAAAAAAAAAAAAGTGCTTACATTGTGATTCATTTATGATAATAATCAACTATGCTTTTGGTTTTGGGCTGTCTAGAGACATCACTTTAGGCTCTGGAAAAATCTAATGGGCATTTTTCAAAATAAAGAAGAACATTTTATTCACTTACATTATCACGATCTTTGTTAATGTGCAGATGTTGACCATCTTATTTTAGCCTGTTAGCATGCTAGCATTTCCTAATTAGCACAAAAACCAAAAGTACAACTGAGGCTGATGGGAACGCCATCAGTCGTACAGATATCGATGAGTGGTGCCCCAAACGAAAAACTTGGCCCAACGATGGCACATTTAGGAATCACACCGACGTCATTATAAATCAAACCTGAATGAGACGTGAACGCGTGCGTGAGATTTAGTGGCAGCCCGTCCTAAAGCTGCCGAGACATTTCACTCTGAACTAGAAACCTCATGGTCAGGGCATCACAAAAGTTATTGTGCTGCATCCTCTGGGAACCATGACTGACTGATATTTCGCAGAGTGAGTGTGACCTTCTGATGGGGCGACAGCACAAGTCAGAGGAACACCGGGATCACTACGATTAAACCTCTGGGCACCGTTAATATCTGTGCTAAAGACAGCGACAATACATCCAACAGTTGTTGAGATATTTGAGTTTGGACCAAAGTGGAGGAACTATAGAGCCGTCTCTGCAAGCACGACCAAAAATATGACAACTATGTGACGAGTAATTGATTAGTTGTCAACCATTAAATTAATGGCCAACTATTTTCATAATTAATTTGAGTAATTTAAAGTAAAAACTCTGTCATTCCACCTTTATACATGTGAATATTTTCTGGTTTCTTTCCTCCTCTATGACAGTGAACTGATTATCTTTGGGTTGAGGACAAAATAATTCATTTGAAGACACCAGCTTGTGTTGTGGGAAACACTGATCGACATTATTTCAACCAAACAACTAGTCGATTAATCAGGAAATATCAACGTATTGGTCGTTAGTTGCAGCCCTATCTTAAACTAACGGCGCTAAGTAAATCTCGGCTGTTCAAGCTGTACAAAGTGACACGCAGACCACACACATCAACTTCTCCATTCATTAAATGCATCACAGTAAGGGTAACGCTTATAAAACTACAGTACAGTGATCAATATGGCGTATTGCAACTCCGGCACGGTCCTTTTACGTTTATCAAACAACCTGTCGGACAAAACAAGAACGATGTGCAGCTCAGTTGATCCCAGTTGGGTTGAATTTGCATCGGCAACCGGGGACGTGAGGAGACGTTTCTCCGAGCACTGACTGCAGAAACGTGCAGTCGTCCTCTGCGTTTACATTACAGATGCGATGTGAAACGCTGGAGTGGAGTCTCAGCAGGGAGGCAGGCGCTGCCGTCAGTACTGAAAAGAGATGACCGAGTTCACTTTGTAGACGTGATACGAGCGGTTCCAGAAAACTCGGGTGAAGTAGTTTGTGTATGGCGAGTAGTTCAACTTAATCTCCTGGCAGAATCTTCCGTGCTTGGAGAAAGAGTAAATCTCTCCTTTGTCGTAGACGACCTGAAAGGGACAGAAGGAGGCGGAAATAACGCATCATGTCAGAATCAATAAGGCGAAAAAGAAGAGTTGGATATATTGGAAAATGCACAAATTCATATTCTCTCTTGGAGTGAGATGAGAGGATAAATATTACTCAGCAGAAAATATGACCCAACAGCCAGTTAGCTTAGCTTAGCTTAGCACAAAGACCAGAAATGCATTAAATCCTGATGTTCACCTCCTCAACAACATGCGCCATTTTAAACGTACAATATCACTCATACAGTGACAGACAGTATGTACGGCTGCAGGCTGATGGGAATCAACAACTCACATGTCCATTGGCGATGTCGAGCAGGTCTTTGATCCGACAGCCTTTATTGAGAGAAAGCTCGTTACAAATTGACTCTTCGATGATCACGTAGTTTGTCTTCTGAGAGGTCAGAATCTTATAGACGTCCTCCGCAGACCTCATTGCATACACCTGGTAAGTCTGCAAGAAGAGAGGGAAATAAGATATTAATCAAAAGAAAAATAATTGGGTTTTTTTTGTAAAGATTAAGAAAAATCTACATTACATGGACCGCGGCTAAAACTAATCTAATTATGCCTTTATTAGAATCAGCGGAAAATAAGGGGAGAAGTGTTGACCGTGCAACAACATTTAGCGAGTTGTTACTGCTCATCCCACTCACATCTTCAGTCCTCCTCAGCAGGTTGATGTCCGAGTAAAGCGGTAAACTGGTCACTGCTGAACCGGAACACAACTTCACCATTCCTAACAGCTGAGGGCTGCCGGCAAAGACGGCTGCCACTGGAGCCTTTGCCCTGGAAGACAGCCAGAAAACATTAGATGCCGCCACGATAAAGACTTTATGGGTAATCTTTGAACATATAAAAAAAAAGAACCGATGACCCACCTAATCCAGCTGATCAGCTCGACTGTATCCGGGTCGTAGGACTCCGGCAGATCTGACAGCTCAGCTAAGACGCGAGGGCAGTACTGCAACACGCGAGAAAGCGGTGTGGGAATATATCATGTGCTTTTAAATGTCGGATATAAGGAGCTTCAAAAGATAAAGAGCTGAAAATCTTACCTCTCTCCACAAACTGAAACCGATGATGGTAGGAACCGCAGTGCTCAGGATCAGAGACTGGAGGGCGAACAAATAACAGTTCAAGTTAACAGCTTTAAGAAAGAGTAGGTTGACCCAGACACCTCACATTACAAATCAAATACTTTTAAGTTAATTATAGGAGGGGAAAAAAAAAACTGTAAGCTGTTGACAGTGAATATAAGAGGCGACTCACCAGAACTACAGGATGGATGGACTTCAGTTTAAGCCACTTAAACACAGTCATCCAGAGGTCCGGAGAACACACGCCGAACGCTGTGAACATGCAGACGTACGGGGTCCATAAATACTTCAGCCTGATGGGGGGGCGGGGAAAAAAGAACATAGTCGATGTCTCGCTGTGAGTCCAAGTCCAAATTATTAAACACACATTTAGGCTGACGTACGCACCCATCGAACAGCAGAGCCAGGCCTCCGAACAGCAGCGTGTGAAACACGTGATAGATGACCTCCGGCTGCTCTCCTATTCGTCCATCTTCGAGTCTGAGGTTGGTTGTCATCGCTTGACCACTGTGTGAAAGGAGGAAACCATGATAAATGTTCACTACAGCCTCAATCAGACGCACATTTGCTTTTTTTGTGTGTTTATTTATTGATGTTGTTTGTACTTTTATCCTTTTTCTTATTTTATAGCCATGTAATTTGGTCATATGTCACTATAGCGCTTTACATCTTGAAAATTAAGTTATAACGGTACATGTTTTTAAAGAGACACCCAAGAGAAATCATGTCATGCACTTTGTTTGGCACAGCCGTCTAACCTGAGTCTTCTGTAGATCGTCTGCAGGGTGGACAGCAGGCAGACAGCGAGCACCAGGAAATAGAAAGGAAGGACCGATGCCTGCGTCAGTCGTAGAAATAAGTCCTGACCGGGCGCCTGGAAACTCTCTTGGCACAAGAGGAAGTTGGTAACAAAGTCGCTGAAACAGAAGGAGAGAAAACATTCCTATTAGATTACATAAAGTTAGTCTGTGCAGAGAGAAAACAGCCAAGTGACTAATATGGATACTGTGCTTCACCGCAGAGGATAACACACGGCGCCAGCATTTATTTCAACCAATGTTCGGCCAGCAAACTTGAGTCAATAGCCGAAACTCACGTCGTTGTGTTGAGCCCGAATTTTACTTCAAGGAACTTCAATATGAAGTCGCTTTCACTCACAGGTATCAGTTTCTGTAAAGGAGACAGTGACAGCGTTGATTAATCGACAACTTAAGAAGGAGAAATGGATCAGTGGAGGCAGCCAATGGGATCCTACCTTGACCAGATAACTGAAGGTGATCCCTGTGGTGAAGACCAGGTGGAAATGTAGGAAAAGCTTCAGAACTCTGGCTACAAGAGGTCCCATCTTCATCTTTTGCTGCAATAAAAAAAAAAAAAAAAGAATAAAGATCAAATAAAGACAAAAAAAAAGAAAATCCTGATATTTGAAAAGG
>OMLP01031071.1:10941-25443 GCA_900302685.1 Spondyliosoma cantharus
GGGGATCGATGAGTTAATGGACAGCAGGTGGGCCGCTGTGCCTGAGGGTCAGCGGGGATCCAGGAGCCGGGGGAGTCTGGGAATGCCCACGCCTACGCCACAGAGAGGGACAGGAGACGCAGGGGATACAAGCGAGGATACTCAGGAAGGGCACAATGCTCGATTACTCGTAGAAATTACCACCCAAAGACACGTGCGCTGACAGACACGCCGGAAAACTTGGAGCACTTCCTGAATATGAAGCTAATGAGGAAGCCAAATGTTTTGTTCTCTAATGATTTAATACTGTTTTTGTATTTTTGGAGATGTTTCACCGCTGTTTTTATTTCTTCCAGATGCGAGCGGCCCTCTGCGCCTCATTTGCTACGGCGGAGCGGTCGTGTCAACAGGCAGCAAACATAAAAATCAAACACTTCTTTGAGTGCCCTTTACTTTGGCTGATTTCCAGTGTAAATAGCGGGGTGAGTCTGTGATGTGATGGCAAACGCTTTAAATGAGTCTTGCTCTGAAAAACAGACTCAACATGGACTTTCTCTGGGTCATAATCGCACGTTATTATTTAACAGCTTTCATCCAAACCTCGCGCCGGTCCTCTTATTCGCCTCACGTGTCAGACTGAAAATGACTAGAGGTGTTATTTACCGGCTTTGCAGGAGTTTAGCTTTCCGTCCTGTGGCTTAAGTAACGCGATTTGCTATCTGTTTGGGTTTTTTGGACTGATGTTATCACCTTTAATACCCAGGTAAGGGTGTCTGCAGGCCCTATTGCAGACATGTTAATCCCTTATGAGACAGTGCACAATCATTTTTCCTCAGGCAGGGTCCTCCTGGCTGCTGCAAAGTCTATTCTTGTGTCGAACAGGCTTTCGCAATCAGGGCTCGTAAGGTTTTGGAACGGAGGCTCGTGGCAGTCGGCTTTATCTTTTAAAATCCCCTCCACTATTTTTATAGCTGCGCTGTTAAAGGGGATATTTCAGCCCATTGCTTCGTGTTCTGTTGTCCTCCTGTGATATCTTTTTCAACTTGAAACCACGTTATGAATCTTAATGTCTGTATTTTTTTTTTTGCTACGATGACTAGAACGCACACGTGAAGGCGACAAACTGCTCCGACAAGAACTGTGAGTGATTTTAACACCGCATATTTTGTCACCGCTCGTTTTCATGAGAACCGGACCCAGTTTGGCGCACACCTCCGTCGAACATCATCTGCACGACCACATGAATTAACCGCGATCCGACCCCGCGCGACGTTCTGGTGTTAACGCTCAAGGGTTTTGGTCGGTAGTTAACTCACGTGGCTCATCCTGAACCTCAGACGGCGGCGAGCAGCTCGTTTGGACCGTATCCTCCAGTCGTTTCGAGTCAGAAAACGGAGGGGTTCGTTAGAGAGTGTGTGTGATTCATTATTAACGTGGTCTGCATTATTGAGGAACCGAATACAGGTGGGAAGAAATCAAAACTGAAATCGGAACCCGGCGAGTCAAGATGAGTCAATTTCAAGCCCCTCTGTGATATTGTTTCATCTCATCTCTCTTTAACTAATTGTACAATTAATTCAAACAGGCAATGTTAAAAAATATATATATAAAAATAGGGAGAAGAAGCACACTAATACTGACAATACCTGCTGCTACATAACTGCAACTCTGGGTCGTAATCTTTGAAAGAAATCTTGAGATGGACAAAAGCTGAAAGAGAAAAAATCAAGGTTTTATCTTCTTTTCCTCAAAGGCCGAGCTACAATCGACTTGCTCCCTGAGCAGCTTCTTTTGACAGACTGTGATTATTTTCCACAACTTGCTTGAATGTAACGTCGATCCCTAGGTGGCAACATTAAAGTGAGTTAATGTGAAGTCGGAAGACTTGTTATCAGATATCAGCCTCCTTTAGTTCATGCGCCAGACGGAGAGGGGCAGCATACCATCAGAGTAACTGCTAACTGCTGCTATCTGTATTCCTTTTAGACATCCGTGACTGTAGCTACTGTTAGCTTGTTAGCTCAGTTAGCCGTGCAGCTATCCAGACTACCAGGACCACTGGGAGAAAGAGGTTTTCAGGCCCAGGGCCAGCTGGTTAGCATGCTAACTTCAGTAGATATCTTCAACATGATGTCAACACTGTTGTTTCTTCAAATTCTGTTGATCATTTTTTGAATGTTTTGAACTGAAATTCTCACATACTGCACCATAAACGTTTGTTATTACATCTTTGGTACATGTGGACATTTGGAAACACATTTTCATGAACCTGATTTCATTTGTTTTTTCCAGGTTCTCTGCAACCACGTTGGCTCTGTACTGCACTCCTTCAGGCCATATTGATGCAGGTAATATATCTAATGCCAAGTCACCTCAGATTTAAACAGAATCAAAAATGCATTTTACAAAAAGAGCATTTAAAGCAACACTATTTAGAAAATTGGCATTTTGTGTGATGTGTTTCCGAGTGCAACCCTGCTGTCTATAACACAGATCCCAGGTCTGTAACAAATCTGTCAGATGTCCTGAAAACTTGTGTCTTGAAGTTAGCACGTATGTAACCCTGTGATTCTCCCCTCTCACTGAAGTTACAGTGCAGAAACAGGTGATGGGGGGCGGAGAGGCTGAGACAGAGAGACACTGGACCATCAACGTGAGTCTGAAGCTGTTATTTTCAGGTGAAGCACTTACGTAATGTTGCTTTAATCAAAGAACAATATTCGTACATCCAACTGACTCGAGTGCGAGTGCTTTGGAAACCTTAGAAAGAAAGAAGAAAAAATGATCCCGCTCTCCGCTCTCACTCAGCACCACCATTTATTCATTTTGCTGAAGTGTCGGTCCCTCCGGACCGTCCTCAAGCGCGTTTCAAACGATTCCCACCGCAATGATCTTAAATAGACAATGTTCTGCCCGTTCATTGTGTGAAGGTGTGGGTCAGTTCTCCTGTGGGAGTGGAAAAAAAGGAAGAGGCTACACTGATGCAGCAGGCGGGCGTCCCGCCCCCTGACTACTGCACAGATTCCTGTATTCATGATATCTGGGATTTACCTTTGCATCTATTTAGACAATTAGCAGTATTAGTCTATTATTAGTTTGTTATAGTACAAAGAAGTGACCCAAGATTAATAATTCATAAGAACAATTACACATTCCTTTACAAAAGAGGAAAGATTTCACACATTTGCACTCCTCAGAGATGGTCCGCCCTGTTTGCAGCCTCGTTTTTTCCACATAAATGGAAGTAAAATCTAAATTATAACCCAGTGAGCAATTTCTGGCTCATTTTTTTGTGGCAAGTGGCATTTTGGATTGAGCCACAACACTCTCCTTTTTTTTAATCGAACACCGGTTGACAACCTTCGATGGCAATACGCTGGCATTGGGTTGATTGATCGCACAGAAAAAACGTTTTAAATATGACTAAATGCAAAATGCAATAACAAAATGCAACGACACAGAAATGAAATAAATGAATGAATTAGTTTTTAGTGGCCCTCTGTCAGGCCTGATATGAAATAAAGACGACCAGATTTGCATCCAGGTTTCCCATTTTTGACTGAAAAGAAAGTTTTTTGGGGGGTATTTTTGAAATGCATCTCACAAAAACAAACCAAAATGAGAACGCAACACAAAGAAAACCTTTTGAGCGGTTTTCAGTTTTTGTAGTGTCGCTCTGTGTGTAGTGATGTTTCGGAGAAGCAATCAAAGCTGCCGACTTTCCCTCTTCTCTCCGGAGGGAAAAAACAGAAACAAAATACAGATAAAGTCGCCCCGAAATCAAGATTTAAAACCAAACTTTGAAAGTTGGTCTTTGTTGGAGCTCCTTGACGCGAAATGTTTGTCTCTAAACTTTCACATTCGCATTCACAGCAGGTATAAGCTGCACAGGACTGTCCTCAGATTGATCTGTTCTCTGCTTTTAAAAGGATTTGTCTCAGATATTTACATGCTTGGAAGAGCGACACAGTCACATCTTGACACTCTGGTCTCCATACGAGCCACAGAGGAGGGGAACTGCACGGTGACGGAGAGAATCTCTTCATTTGACGATGAGGAGTTTCTAAGTTGTCCTCCCACACATGGAAACCCGTTCAATCCTTTTTATCTGGGTGGAAAGAAAGAGGACAGGACGTCGGTCCGGCACATATTTACCTTCATCGTGGGTGTCATTATTTAACTGTCCTATCGGGTTCCGCGTTTCAGCTCCCTGAGACAGGAGAGAAGCCGCCGTGTTTACTCAGAAAAAGAAACTCCAAGTCAACTGTAGGATGGATTTGACAGGTCACAGAGACAGTCGCCCAAACAAGAAAAGTGCTCCGGGCCTGCTGGGAAAGAATGAGAACACCAAAATCAAGGAGATGCGGCAAGAGTACGAGAAGGATTTTCTTCCAGCTGTGAAACGGCCTATTTTCCCTCCTGTGTTTACTGGAAACGGAATTACTTCAAATTAACTCGAGAAGAACCAGTGCAGAGTCAGCGAGCGACTTCTCCGGTTATAAAGAACGTCACTACCATAAAAATAAGAAAATAAGATCAAGAACTTATCACACAGAAATAATGGCAACGCATTCAGGAACGATAAAACCAGGTTCCGGGGTCCCATTTATTCAAGGCATCCTGCTCGCACAGGCATTCTGGGTAACGAGAGAGTGGACAATCAAGCCAAACAAGCTGTAAACACAGACGTCCAAAATCAATAGTGGCAACATTGCTGGGATCGGGAGATAAGGTGGAGGCGTTCAATTCAAAACAGCGTATTGTGAGAAAATAGGGGAGGAAATAGAAAAAAAAAAAAAAGGTGGAGAGAGAAGACGAGAAACGGGCCGCATTTCATCCTGCGTGGAAACTCGGCCGCAACTGGCTGAAATTCAGTCCCACCTCGCTTGCCATGACTGCATGGCACGCGGCAAGAACGAGACAAACTGTGTGGATTCGTTATGTCTTCCCGGTTTGCATTCGACAGCCATGACACAAAAAAGGGGGTATCGTGAAAAGAGCAGGTGTTCGTCGAGTTAAAGGCGCCTTGTTATCGCGTCGAACACGTTTTCATCGCAGGTGGATGAGATTCCCAGCCCGCTCGTTATCCTGTCACCTCCCTATCCTGTCTTGACGACATGTTGGTGATGTCGGATTATGTAATTCATGTTGTGCGCTATGCCAAACACTGAAAAGTCTACCTTCCTGACTCTAAATATAGAATAAAACAAGATCGCTAAACGTGCGACATGTAACTCTTTATCAATTTGTGTCGTATAACATGCTTAGGGTGGACTCACATTTTAGCCCCCAAATTAGGGGAACTCTCACATAAATGAAAGCCCATGAATCCGTTCAGAAAACCCAGAGAAAGACGCTCCTTGTTCGTGCAGAACTTCCCTTAGAATCGTCGCATTTTTAACTTTACTTCAACAGCAAAGTAATCCGGTGATGGATGTCCGTACATTCTTGGGTAGATTGTAAACAAGTGACATGTAAATCGGCGTACTTTTAATGATGCCAGTATGTCCAGAAGAATGTATAAAGGGCTAAAAAGAAACAACTCAAGCCCTAAACAGAAAAAAAAAAGAACGATATAGGTGCAGGTCGGAGGGGAGGGTTCACTGTGTCAGACTTTCACAAGCCCCTCAGTCGACTGTGTCGAGCGGAAACTGCTGATTCTGCTTCTGCATAATCTCTATTCAGTCTTATTTCAGTGGAAAACCTCCAAACTCTTGTATTATTACTTTCATATTTCTGCTGCCACAAATCTTTTCACAAGCACTTACCTGGACGCGCGGGGTCCGTTTGTCTGGCTCACCGGGTTCAGAGCTCTACCTTCCAGGCAATTAGTCAGTCAACGCGCCGTCACCCAATCAAAAGGCATCCATAATAACCAGTGGGATACCAATTAGAGCGCGGTGCTCGTATCTCCTACGCCAGGTTTCATCCCTCTGTGCTGCGGCGCATTAATAGGGCTGAGTGGCTGTCACAGACCAGTATATTGCGCTTTCAAACTGAAATAGGGCGGAGAGGTCAGAGAATCAAACAGGATTTTGAAGTTACAGGAATGGAAACTTGTGCTGTGAATCTGCGAGGCGCGTTTCAGCGATGAAACAAAGTGCCTCCGCTCTGATCCACACGAATCGTGTCATGATTCAGCCTGCGTCAGTGATGCTTTGCCGAGGATAAAGATACCGCTGCTCCTCTGACAGACGAGCGCAGCCTATAAAAAGTGTATTGATTGAATAGAACGGAACCTCCTCACATCTACATCTTTTCTCATCTCGCCCATGCCCTTGAGGATCCAACACAGTGTCTTTGGTAATTGGAAATGCAGCCGAACCCTCACTGTGAAGGACAAAAACAATTTTGGCCAGGATGGGTTATAAATGGGACTAATGTCTCTGCCTTTCAGATGCTGTCTGCGGGGCTGAGTTTTGTGTATACAGCCTGCGGCGGTGGAAATGTTGCTCTTCAGAGGTCAGCTTTGACAAATCTCTGAACCCAGCCCCGCTGCAAACCTGAAAAAAACGAAAGAGCGGGCAGCAAAATATAGAGATAGGCGCTATGAAAATAAGCTAGATCAATAACATCGACCAAGACGTGGACAACACACAGAAAACACACACCTTTAGAAACAAGCTGCGCCGTTACAGGCTGAGGTGTTTGTCCGAAGAAATGCGAGCACGATCTGCAAATAAAACATCACGTCATCGACACAAAGCTAGATTTTATAAGCCGCAGCAAACATGACAAACACTGAGTGACAACACGAGATGCACTTCAATCGAGTAAAGGTAAAGAAAATACCTGGTTTCTGTCAATATTCTATATTTCTCTGTCTTCAAATCCTGTGAAAAGACCAAAATCATCAATGAACTGAGCCTAATAACGAGTGTTTTCAAAGCCTGATAGAACAAATTCTTCTCATTCGTGTCCAAAAAGCACTAAAGACGCACCGGTGAGGCAAAACCATCGCAGTGCGTTTGGCTTCATTACTATTACTATTACTATGAGACTATTCAATTCAGTTTGAGTAAAAAAAATAAAATAAATCTCTCTTCTCCAGGAATTTTACTCATTTAAAAAAAATATATAAATGACCGTTTTTGTCACCGTGCACAGTTCTCCTGTACATCTTTCCCCTCTTAGTTATCAAAACCTGTTTCTTGCAGTGTACAGCGTTTAATCTACGCTACCGTTGCGCCTCATCCTCATCTCACTCAACCGGATATAATGTTCGCAGTTAACATTTCTGCGTCCAAGCTTGACATGTATACCAAGCGTTCGCGTTATTTGCTTGTAAGCCACCTGTCGCAGCAGGAGGTGGAGGGGCAGGTGATGGCGGCAACTTGATTGAAAGCCTGGTGTTATTGTAATGAGCCGTGTAGTACGTTTTAAGGAGAGCTGCGGACATTTCCAGCAGTTTTTGTGGCGGCCAAAAGCGGCTATTTTTCACGGGAAGTCGGGCCGTCTCCGTCTGTGAGCGCGGCAACCACAGCAGGTATTTAAGGCCGAACGATGACGCTTTCCTAACTCTAGCCAAGTGGGACAGAGTTGTGGCGTCAGATTCATAGATAAATTCGACAAAAATGTAAAGCTGTGATTTATCTGTGGCTTTGCAGAAACATACTTGGCCAACAGTGTTATTCTGCATACTGAGTATGGAATTTAAAGCAGTTGAAGTGTTCTTAATGTTTTGTTGTTGTCATTCTTTAAAAAACCAGGATGCAGGAAAGTCTCTGAGACTTCCAAACCCCTGCTTTCCTTTCCAAAATCCTCCCACCTTGTAAAGTTTCAGGGTTAGCGGGTACTGTGGCATGTCGGACGGCTGTTATTTGGCTCAGAGTACAAACATTTCACCTCACTCTCCTGCACCTCACAAGCAACCCGCTTGCTTCAAATGCGATCCGTCCGTCTTCAGCTCATTATCGTCGTCGGGGCTGCAGAGGCCCTCCTTCGGCCCACCGAGCTCCCTCCACATCTCCCCGGGGAGGAGGTGCTCAAACAGAGATGTAAGCCCTCCAGCGTGCCCCGGTCAGCCCCCGGCCTCCTTCTTGGCCGGTCTCCTCCTATTAATTTGTGCTTGAAACGCGTCCAAAGCCAGGTGCTCCGGGGGGGCATCCTAAACCAGGTGTCTGAACCACCTCAGATCCCCTTCTTGTTATCCTCAGTACAAACACGGCTCCAAGACGCCTCTGATGGTTCTGTGCAATGTCCACTTTATTACCTTGCTTACACGCTGTTGAAAAAGCCAAATCGACTGTTTAACCAGGAATAGTTTGACATTTTGGGACTAATTGATACCGCTCCGATGCCATACGCTAAATATGGAGCTACAGCCTGCAAGCCAGTGCTCGTAGCTTAGCATAAAAACTGTAAACAGCCAGTCTGGTTCTCTCTGAAGGAAACAGAAGCTCGCTCATTAACATACAATGCCTTGTTTGCTTAATCCATACAAGTGTATGTAGGTGCCAAAGCATTTCTTGGCTTGGATTTCATTGGAAGAGATTTCAGGAAATTCGCTGCACCTTGCCGAGAAATAGTCCCACAGATGAGCCCCTGTAGAGCCACAGTGTGCCGTGTCATGAGTTTGTTTGAATATAAGAAAGGAAATTAACTTGTTCGCCAGCGTTTCAACTTGTTTTTCTCAGACTTTCCGAGTTGTTCCGACTTCGGCATTCACGTAAAATCTACTCTGAAAAATAAACTCAAAGAGGTCCAGTTAGAGTTAGAGTTAGCTTTACGTTGCCGCTTTTAATAACCATCGTGGTCTCAGATACGAGTCGTGCTGAACAAACAGGATGCATCCTTGATTGAAAACTCTGTTTCTGTTGTCTCGTCACTAGTCAGCGTCTGATTCGAATCAAGAGGCTTAACGCGATACACAGATTCGATTGGCTGTGTCGCATCATGTGATGGATTTACGACGCCTGCAAGCGGTCTGCGAGCTTCCAGGGCCGCTAATTGCCGTTGACAGGTTGGTAATTTGTGAGTTACAGGTCCGGGCGGGTCAGGAAGGTGTCTACGTCTGGACCCAGACAGTTGTCTGCCAATTAGCAATCTCAGAGAGGATGATGATGAGTTTGCTAAAGAGGGTTATATCAGATCCCCTACTGGTTATACTCATCGTGCAGATCTGAGAGTGGTGTAAATCCTCTCATCTTTGTCTCTAAGTTACAAGTACGCATCATGCACTTCCCCAAGACTCAAACTTTCTCCTGTAGTTTGATGTGAACTGGATGTTTGCAGAGTTCTACGACTGCGTCTCATTTCACAAAGTCCAATGCATCACTTGCTGCTAATACACTCAATTCTACAGAGCTGCACAAACAACTTGTGCATGCTTAAAAGCCTCTCCATCACACATAAGTAACCGGCATTGATTTCTCAGAGGAGCCGGCACTATGGACAACAATCCACTTTGCTGATGCTCCACCGCAGCCTCTGCACAGGGCCGAGCTTCGACTGCAGAATAATGCAAAGCGCAGCAGCTGCATTTGTACGTCGAAGAACTTACGCAATCAGCACAACGTGTTCAGGTAAAAAGCCCGTGCTGTATCAGACCTTCTTCACTCTCCAACGTACTCCAATAATCCACACGCAAACTTGCTCCGTAAGAAGGAATAATGAAGTTGCGACGATGCTGACTTCACTTGTTCCTCCGTTTATTGGTATGTAGCAGCGGTGCGATCATTCGGCTTAATAAATGAGAGAGGGGTTTATCTGTAATCCAGAGGCAATGATTGTAAGATTAGATTGTTTATTCGGTTTTACAGTGTTGGCTTAGATTCCGGTTTTGCGGAGAGAGTGATTTTTGTAATTGCTTTGAAGGAAGGAAAAGACGAGTTATCAGCCGGACTGGAGTTTTTTTTTTCTTTCTTTCTTTCTTTCTTTCCGGCAGTTAGATAAAAAGAAAAACGCACGTCATTTCCGGTGGAACGATCCGCTTCAAGATGCTCCCGTCTGTTCGGAGGACGGGTGAAGTTGTGAACTGCGAACCTGCTTCAACGCGTTCAGTCGTTCACCAGGTGGATCAGGCGACGCGGACGCAGGTCTCGCGTGGCAAAGACGCAAGGTCACGGACAGGCTAGATTAATGAAGCACAGCCCGCTGACATGACAGATTTGGACACTGCCGCTGCATCAACGTCCCACGGTCACCAACCTTACGGGAGCCCAATCATTCATAGTATAGATAGATGTTAC
This sequence comes from Spondyliosoma cantharus, assembly GCA_900302685.1. NCBI lineage: Eukaryota > Metazoa > Chordata > Actinopteri > Spariformes > Sparidae > Spondyliosoma > Spondyliosoma cantharus. The sequence continues at coordinate 21,111 of OMLP01031071.1, forward strand.
GACGCCGGCCTGTAACTTTCCAAGGTCCTTTTAACAGGACGACAAATCAAAACCTGCTTCTGACTGACGTCGAGTGTGATTTATTTCGTTTGGTTCGGTAACAGAAGCGGTGAGTAAACGCTCACTGTCTCCTTGCTTGAAGCCCCGAGTCGCTGGAATAATCTGAGACAACAATCTTTTCCCCCGACGTAGCAGCTGTCCAGTGGAGTTTTCTGGTAAACAAACATGATTTCATGTCGTCTCCCTGTGTGTTTCTCATCAGATTTTTTTTTCCTCCACGCACCTGTCACGGTTTCCCTGCCCGCGTATCGCACGTTTGTATCAAACGCGCCGACGCGAATCTGTCCGCCGAGACGGACGGACAGCGTGAGAGCAAAACACAGCCGCACCTCGGTGAACGAGAAGAGTTGTGAATTCACAATTAGGAGACAAAGCCGCGAAAGACAAAGAAATATTTGTGCTCTGAGGATGCCAGAAAACGAGTTTACCAATATCTTTTTGTCCTCCGATGCGGCGAGCTCTAATCTGATCCGTCCCGTGAACGCATCCCTCATCGTGATTCATGAGGGGAGCTGCTCGTTTGCAGACTCCCAGCGCTTGATTTTTTTTTTTTTTCGGTGACAGTCATTCGTTGTCGGATTGTCGCCCGCGGGCCCCGAGGGCGGCGGCTCCGAAACTCTCAACGCGTTAAAAATGAAATGCGACGCCTGTGAAATTGTAAGAAAACTCCGGTGATGAATGATGTAAATTAACACCTTTGTTCCGCGTTATCAGGTGTTGCGCGCGGCGTGGAGGCAGACGAGAGCGGAGGAACAACAGGTTCTCTGGTGACAGTGGAAAAGTTTTATCGCCTGTAATCACCTGCACAGTTTTTTTGTTTGTCTCATTTTATGGTTAGTTTGGAAACTCTTTCCCTGCGAGCAGCGGTGGGAAGTAGATTTGAGTATTTCTTTCTATTTCGTGGTACCTCATGCTGCTCAAGAGAAATATTGTATTATTTTTTGTTTCACTCCACTAGCTGCTGTTTTAAACAAGCTTTAACAAGTGGTTCATCAAATGTATAGTAGCCAACATTAATACATGGCGAATTTATCAGCAATTCGAGTTTAATCAACGCTTAATCGTCTGTTAATAAGCAATGAGATGCTTTATAAATCATTTATTTAGCGATTGTAGAGGCGTGTTGTTGAGGCTGCTGCTGTGGTCCCTCGTCAGAAGCATCCAGTGGTTTCACACGTACGAATGTAATGACACAGTCTCGACCTGCAGTCGCTGGCCCGGCTAACGCCAAGTGTCAATATGGTGCGTAGGCGTTTGACACGTGCAAATCTGAACGCTTTTTCAGAAATGTGCACTGCCAAATTTGATCCTGGCAAAGAGGACTTGACCCCCAGTCTCCTGGGTGAGTCTTTTAACTGGGGTCATCCCGATGTTCCCACATTTCTAGGACATTTTCAAAATGAGGTCTTGTGTTCCTACATTTCCCTTCAATTTAAGCTCTTTTGGAAGCACTTCAGAGTAAGGGCTTGGTGTTTAGGGTTAACCTAACCCAAATTTATGAATAAGGAAATGTGGGAACGTAGGCACGCTCCCTTTTAACTGGCTGCACCACGACAGATTGCTCTGAATATGGACTCAGTTGCAAAGACGATCCCGGAGCAACAAAGCGATTAACTGTCTATGCGCTTCCCTCTTTTCTTTGTGTTTTGTTTCATGCATTAGTCTCTGTTCTACTTTTGTGTCTTCATTCCTCTCCAGTTTGTATTCTTAGATTTTGGACTTGATCCCCTGCTTGGATTTGTTTGTTTATTCTGGTCTGACACTTTTTTTTTTTTTCTCCCCGGTTCTTTTCGGTTCAGATCTTTTCCTTTTTTGAATTTTCACACCGCGCCTCGTTCCTTTCTCTGTGTCTCCGTCTCGGATCCGGCAGAATCGTAGCAAATCAGAGGAACGATGCATCGGTCACAGGGGAGGGGACTCCACTTTGACTTCCGATTCATAGTGCGTCGACATTTAGGATGCATGACTACTTGAAACAGAGTGCTGTGTTTTCACAGCGTTGTATTGGCGCTTCATCCGTCGCCGCCTTCGGGGAGATTTTTCAAGACGTTTCTGTCTTGTGAATAATGTCTCATCTTTTCCCGATCAAAACAGCAGCTGCAATGACTAAATTGCTCTCTGTGCCCCGAGATCTCAGATTACGGCAGAGAAAACATGTTGCCGCGGTGCCGGATTCAGTGCGACGCGCAGTATTTCACCAACTTAAGGCGTAATAAACCGGTATTACGGCAAATCTCTTCAAAGTCAGTGTGCGGTGTGTGTGGAATTCACCTCATCATGAGCCTACTTGCAGATAAATGCGGGGGCTGCATAGGTAATGATCTGTCATGTTTTTGTCTAGGTGCGAGCTCTCGGCTTTGGTGTCCTCATCAAAGACTTATCTCCCAGGCATTTGGGGAAGTTCCATCTTGAAAAGCTCTCTGCTCTCAGATTCTTATATTCCCAAGCTTAGCATCAGCACATTATCCACAATTTGTCACACTGCTTAAGGACCCAGTCGCATTTATAATTCTGTGTTCTGGGACTTTTACGCAACAGAGTTTCTCTTATCTCTAATTTTTTTTTTCATACAATGCCACTGTATGTGTGCGACTGTCTGTCTTGTCTGTCTCTCTGCATCATTTACATCTTGCATGATGTGTACACAGCACTTCTAATAAACCCTTTTCACCGGCTTTCCCGGGCGTCAGGCTGCAGATTTAATCAATTTCTATACGTGGCAGAGGTGTTAAGTGCGCGCAAGGGGAAATGGTTACAGAAGTTAACACGTTTTCTATTTAAATACAACCGTATAGGCCTCTATCTGGAGTGGTTATCACCCGAGGGGGGAAAAACTAACATGGCGGGTGTGCGTTTGCTCACACGAGCACTTTCAGCGCATTAAAACCAGCCCACAATGCGAACAATTGAATATCACATTTTTTTCCCTCCCTCCGCAGTGGACGGACGAGGCGAGCTCTCTGCCGTCGTGTCTCCTTCCTGCTACTCGACTTCCAAACGATGTGGCCTCACGTTACCCAAATCATTACATATAGTTATTTACATTTCAACAAACAAGCCAAACAAATGAGCCCCGAATCATTTTCAACCTTTGTGGTCTTCAATTATGTGGATTACTTTGGCTAAAACGAAGCACACTTCATGCATAACAAACGCAAAGAGAAATGTTTATCCGATAAGAGTGTGTAATCACCCACTTACACAATAAGCCGAATTACAAGCGATGCTGATAACGTGTCTGGTCACTTGAAAATCATCCCGTCCAGGGTGGCAAATTAGCGCTCTGCGGTTTCACTCGCTCCAGCGGAACGGCCGCTTTCCTTCCGCTGTGTGAGATTTGTAAGGGCAGAGTGGAGCGCGCGATTCCGCTGAGAGCCGAATGTGTGAGAACGTAAAAGAAAAGACGAGTGTGGACTTTCATGTTATAGTCTTAAATAATTCTCTTTGATAGAGGCCGAGCGTAACAAACCGGCTTTACATAGCCTCGTGTTTTCTTTTGTTCTTCAAAGTACTGATTCAAATTTCATCTGGAAGGAAGTAAGCTAGTTATATTGTAATACAGTGCGGCTGGAAGAACTCTATGTTTTAAAGGCACATTATTTCTCGCCGCGCTCGATTCCGTTTCATGGTTGTTGCTTTTGAAGTGCTGCGGCCTTGGAAAGCAAATACGTGATGAGAAGATGACAAAGTAACCAAGACACGAGATGCATCGCCACGTCTCGGCGTTTTCTGTGAATCGGCATCCGTTCATACTTCAAGCACGAGTTAAGTTACTGAGACAAGCGAAAGAGACAACCGTTCAGTAGAGGCGCCACCGCAAGGTGCAGATGAAAGACACGGCAATCCATAAAATAAGTTACGTGCAAAACGTTTACAACATGGTTTAAAAGAGGACAACATTAGTGTCTCACAAACAGACAGCTGTACCAATGTCTCCACAGCTGGACTGGCTAGCATGTAGCGCTAAAACCTTACGTGACAAAGCGTGTTTGAAAACCAAGGTGATTTAATTTTCACAGACATTCAAGATGACCTTTCTCACGCGTACACAGATTGGAGAGTGTCGAGTCCTGCAGCAACAAACATTTCACTTCCGTATGTCCCAGTTACAGTAAATCAATAACCAAAGATCGACATTCGCGAAGCTGTTCGACGCAACGACCGTAGGATGCAGCAAGAGTTGAAATTCACTTTAGTGTGAAATCCACAAAGCGCATGTTGACAGAGCCAGCTGGTCTGTGGTGGCTTTTTTTTTTTTTTTTTTTTTTGGGAA
>OMLP01031071.1:29026-53445 GCA_900302685.1 Spondyliosoma cantharus
CAGCATTAGCAATGGTGTAATTGGCTGTAAATGGTCCAAAAACACTTAATGATGTGGGAGTGGAATGCAGGCTGGCACATATGATAATCCGCTTGTAATGAGAATTCACTAGATATCGCTGGCTTTGTTCATGCCCCGGCATCTCTGCAAGAGCTTAGCCACCAGAACGGCAACAATAAGCCACAGAGTCGGAGATGGCGTGGCGTGCAAGTGCGGGAAAAAGTCAAATTACACACAAAATGAAATCAGTTTGCTTATTAAGAGGACAAAAAAAAAAAAAAGTGATATTAAAGGCTTGAGATGTCCGTTATTCTCTTGCTTTCCAATGATTAAATCAACGGCATGTTGGTAGTTTACACTGTCGTCTACTAACAAGTGTGTACTTTTAAGCGGCGGCAATCTATTTTAGTCGTTGGAGATTAGGACGCAGACAAACTAAGCCCCTGCAAATCCCGAGACGAAGGTGCCACAGGAAACAAAATGAAGAACGAGGAGTCTGGATAAACATGTCAAGAACCGAGAAACAACCCAAATGTTGAGAGTTTGGCTTTTTAATTCCGGGCGGCTTAGAGAGAAAAGTTGTCATCGCTGCTCTGTGCTGGAGAAAATATTAAACTCCTTTGCTAAACCGGAAGAAACCGATACATATACGTGAAAATAAAAACTAAGATCCTGTACAATCATCCCACAAATGTACCTGAAAGTGACTCCTGTGACTGATCACTATTAATAATGTCAACAAAACTTCTTGGTCACATTCAGGAAAACATTGTGGTTTATTTACCGCTGTAGTAATTAGTAAGTTAACCTGTTTTGTGTCTGTGCTCCTACAAGGTCTATTTGAACAATCAAGGTATCACAATAAAGGGAACGCTTGAAATATTTGATCCGGTGTGTAAGCCTAAGTATTTACGTCACTGGGTCTGAGTAAGTTAAATTGGCACACAGCATGAAAAGAATACAATTTTAGAATGAATATCTCAGAGGATTGGTGCAGCTGCGGCTCCAACTCTCTCGCAAACCGCAGCAGAACATCTGAACGTGACCTCCGCCAACTTTTATGCTGCTAAAGCGAAGCAGAACAAAATGAGAGAGGTTTTAGCAGCGAGCACTCAGGCAGAATCTACAAATGTGCCAGTTTGGCTCATTTTGGAAACATGTTGGCACCATCTGTGCCGTTTAATATTTCTCAGGTTCCAAACTATATATTTCACTTAGATGTTACAATAGGTGCTCAAAAAATAAACCAATTGGGCTCCGAACGGGCTTAACAGGCTAAAATAACTCCCCACTGAGTTTTGATTTCCTACCGGACATGAACAGAGGTCTGTTTAACCCGACCGTCCATCTCGAACTTCCTCCCAGTTTGGACTTTCCACTCTTTAAACCACCACCTCTCCTCACTCCCGTCCTTCAGCTGTAATACTACCTACAGCTGCTAGATTGTGCCGCCTAAGAACAAACTTTAATATTGATCATAATAACCGTCTTTCATTTTCAAATTATACCGTCATTTTAATGATAAGGACAGGCTCTCTCCGAAAAGGTTGAGAAGCATCGGGTTAATCTTCAAGAATGTTTTGTATTTTTCGATGTAAGATTTTAACCAGCTGGTTGACTTACTGCCAAATCGTTGGCCGCAGTTCAAGTTTGTGTTTCAGCATTTTAAATGTGTTACAACTGGATATTTTTATGGAGACCTTGGGACAGTTTCCAGTTTTGTCTGTGGCAACAAACCCGGTTGTGTTTTTAAAGAGACCTTGCATCACTTATCTCAAAAATGTGTATTTTTTAGCAAAACCATGATGTTTTTCTCAATCTTCATCGAGCGTTTTTTCTTTAAGAGTAGAAAAGTAGCGCATGATGGCAGGCGTTTTCTACCCAGAAGTTGCTGCAAACGAAAACGTCGATTGGTTCTATAAAGTCATACAAAATGAAAACACTTATGTGAAGTCGCTCATAATTATACTTCAGTACAACACTTGAGAGCATGTATTCTGTTGCCTTCCACTTACAGGACATTAAAGCTTTACGTTGAGTAAATGCAGAATTGTATAGATGCTTTGAAAAGAATTCATTCTGAGGTCATTTTTTTCTCTTACAAATTTCCGTGAATAACTCCTGAAAGGGCGACTCATGCAACTTTCATCAAACCCTTCTGCATAATAGCCTCGTATTAATTTGAATTGGAATTTGAAGGAAAAACCCCATTAAACAAGTGGAGAAGAATAATGACAACAGTAAAAAGAGGATAACGAGTTCTGATGGATACAGCAGATGGACAGAAATGAGTCTTGTGGGTCTTTAAAAACGGCTTCAGTTAAAACTTAAAAGAATAATGTGAGCAGCCAACTCCGGGAGGTTCCAATTATATATTTTTTTTTGTATAATTAATAAAAATACACCACCGGCTGTCTTCCGTGTGAAATAAAATTCTGAATCTATCAATCTGAACATTGTCAGACCTCTGAATTCATCCACTAATGGCCGAGAGCTCAACTTTCGGAAAGAAAACATGCGGCACAAACACGAATCCTTGAACGGATGTCATCGGTTTGAGTCCTTTAGGAATGTGAGACACTTTGAGTCGTCACAGACTCGACTACATGATGATACACGCAAAACCAAAAAATTTAGATAAGATAAACTCCCCAAGAGTGTATGAAAAGATTCTGAACGTAATCAAAACACAAAGTTGTGTTGAAATGTTGGACATTTTATTATGAAAACTATTCTATATGTCACTAAATATTATATTAGCACTTCTGAATACTTCTTTCATCACTGCTATTACTTTATTAAAGAGAATATCTGGTGACCCCTAGAAATCATCTTGCGCCTCACATGGGGGGTCCTTCAAGATAATGACATTAAAAGTCAAGATTTATCTCTTATTTTTAAATTTCTTTCTCATAATTTTACCTGTTCTTATCATAATTATGACTTCCCATGGGAATAATAACATAAATGTTGTACACACAAACGTATACATCTCTGTAACTGGTGGAAATGGGCTTCCAAAGGCATCAAACGTTTTATATGTCTGATACTTCACGTCCCTGAATAGTCCGTTACTTCTGAATACTTCTTTCGTCACTGTTTTCACATTATAAAGGAGAAATGCTCAGTGATTATTCTTGTATTTGTTCAGGAGGCACTGCGTGGCCTTGCACCAGACTACATCACACAAATGCTCTCAGTTTATGATGCAGGGCGGCCCCCACAGATCCTCTGGCTCTTCTCTTTCAGCTGTTCCACAAAGCAAAACTAAAACATTTGATGATGCTGCTCTCAGCCGCGGCGCTCCGAGCCGTCGGTGCAGCCTGCCGGAGGATCTGAGAGGAGCTGGAAATGTTGAAACTATTAAATGTAAACGTAAAACCTCTATTCAGTCTGGCTTTCATGTAGTGTCTTATCATTTTGTAGGGCTTTAATGTTTATTTTAATTCAAGTTATCACAGCCCTATATGTTTAATGTGTTTTTTTTTTATTAATATCTTTTTTTTAGCAAATGTTATTATTCTTATATTATGGTTTATAAACTTTTTATTAAAGCAAATTTTACATGCAATATTTTCTTTTCTTTACATCATTATTTTAACTAATGCAGTAGTTTCTAAACCTGCTTTTATAACGTGTTGATTTATTTATTTATTTTTACACCATTGATTTGTTTGAAAGCGGCTTTATAAATAAAGTTTGATTGATTGATTCATCAACTCACAATAATTCTCTCTTAATGTGTTTGGCAAACTTTTCTTTTAACGGTGGATGATAAAGACGATCAGAACCAAATCGAACCCGTCCTGAACGCTTCGCTCTTTGGTGGCCGGTAAAAAAAAAAAAAAAAACGTCAACAAAAAGCACGTGTCGGCCTCTCGCTTGCCGTACTTTGGCTCCGCCATTGTTTGACAGGTCCCGTTGCTAACCAGAGAGGCTTTCCTGGTTACCTGCTCGACAAGGAGAGAAGAAAGCACCTTATAAGTTGTGTAGTGATTTATAAGACGGCTTTTCAGCGGCTCGGCGGGCATGAAGGAGGACGGAGGACACGTCCAGGTACTTTTATACTTCCGCTTCTCTTTCCCGTTTCACTTTACGCGGCTAACTTCCGACAACAGCCGTTAGCGTTAGCTTCTGTCACCGAGGCTGCAGCGGGACGTGCACAACATAGTAATAAAGGGTTATTACATGAAGTTACAACATCTAAAGCGTTTAGTTAAGCGTCATTTGAAGTGTTGTGTAAGTGCACAGTTGCACTTTTTGTCGGAATACGGAACCACAAGTGAGCTGATTTACAAGTTATTAATCCAACTGCCGGTTTTATGATAATGAACGTAAGTTAAGTATGACACGTTTTAAATCGTCATCGAGCACCTGCAGAGAAACTTTCCCCCTTAATGTGCTGATTGTTCTCTCTAAACTTTATGCATGCATGAGTCATATTGTTGGTTTGGTCCTTCTCCGGAGGTTTGTGCTGTTAAAAGTCTAGAAGAGGAGGAGTGACTCGGTCCAAACTGTTTTCCATGTGATTTAGATCAGTGTTCAGGAAGTTATTACAAGCATAGGGAACAGCTGATTGCACGAATTGTCTCGTATCTTATCGTTTGTAACGTTAAATATGTTAGATTTTGCAAGAACATCATCCTTGAGTCATCCAGGCAAAGTTTGCAGAGTTTGCTCAGCTTGGTCGAGGTTCACTTAATAAAGGGTAACTTCACCAGTTTCACATGTCTTGGGGGAGAACTAATGCACGTGTGAAAGAAAAAGTTTAAAGCCTTTTGTAGCCGCCTGTCATCTGATAAATTGCCTCCAGCCCATGTCACTCAGTGGCTGAGTTGCATTGTGGGTAATGATGGCGCCAGATTTGTGAAAAGCAGTTCAGTGCTCTCCCCTAACACTCGTTCTGGAAAGTTTAAAAACAAATGATCCGAGTTGAAACAGCAGAACCAGAGATATCGCCTGTTTTATTCCACATAGTCGTCTTCCTTTCCAAACCTGGCGCCTACATTACCCACAATGCAACGTAGCCACTGGGTGACATCACTCGAGGCTACGTGCAGCTTCCTCTGGAGCCACAGAATACTTTTAATTAAGGGGGCTTATCCTTAAGGGCTCACATCTGGTTACAGCACTGAGTGTTTTCAGGACCCTTAGAGTAGAACTTGCTAATTATCATGGCTAATGATTAGCATTTTCACAAGCATCTGTATCAATATCATCTATTTCTTTTGTCAGATTTGCACATTTGTTTGTTTCTAAGAGAAAATGATTCAATGAAATATTGAAATGCGATTGAGAGTTTGGTTATATTCATTGTTATATTAATGGAGTAATAAAAAAAATCTATAATAATTGTAGAATAAGTCAGTGAATTGACTTTAATCGGCAGGTGCAGCCCTATATGGAGGACATGTAATGTGATCCATAAAGTCGTGTGGTGCAGGAAAGAAGTATTGACTGTGTTTACTTCAGTGTGAACGGTCTGCTGGTAATGAAATACTTAAACATTTGTTAAGTAGGCAGTATGTCGTATATGACTATGAATACTATCAACATAACTGGAAAATGCATATGGAGCCAGAGTTTCCAACACTTTTGTCTACTTTCAGAGCTATATCATGAATAGTCATGATGTCATTGTCTTGCTCTGGCGACCTGGTCCTAATCTTTAACACCAATGAGACGTCAATCCTTGTTTAACAGTGGATTATCTCCTGAAATGCACCATTTTAGTACTCGGCCATTGCTCTTAATAACCAGCGTGGTGCAGTTTGAATTTATGAATAATAACGCTCATGGGATCGTGTTGGAAGGAAGGAATATTTTCATTGTAGATCAAATTCTTGATTATCTTGAAAATAGTTAAAAATGCTCAGCATGTTTATAGAGCCTGAGGTGATGTTGTCAGGTTTGTTTTGTTCATCCAACAGTCTAAAGCCCAAAGATATTAATTTACCAATGATTCAAGTCAGACAAAAAGAGAGAAGAGGAGAATAATTGGCATATTTGCTCCATAAAGTGACCCATGTTGTCAACACTTCTGTTGTTTCTTTCAGCGCCTTAAGGTGCTTGGATAATCAGTGTTGTGTTCAAAGTTGCAAATGAATACAGACGAGTTATTCGGGGATTAATTGAGAATCCAACTTGTTTTCAATTAAGTGAAGGAATGTTTCCACAGTGGAGTCAAGAAGTAAATCATTTAAAATTGTTTGCGGTTTAAAATTGTTGTTGCTCTGAGAAGTGGTTTTGCTCTGTGAAGTACGACAGTGGTATGAGGGCTGTACGAGTGAATGAAATAATAAGAATCGTCATCGCGGTACTTACCCAAATGTTCAGAAGACCAGCTTTGATGAGGGCACGGCAGGGGAGAGCTCGTCTCTAAAAATATGGAGGATCATTACTGAAGACACCTCTGCAAATACATTAATTTCCAGAAAGGCTCATGAAGAGGTGCATTTCTTTGGGGAGATTTGAAGGATTACTGAGTCATTAATGGTAACCTAACGCCAGTGATATATGGGTTGTCATACAGGTGTGAGGATCTAAGTCCAATAATGAACTAAACCGTGTCATCCCAGGTATAATCCTAAATCTTGACGCCACGTTTTGCTGGGAGAGGAGCTGCTGATAGCAAAGGTTAATCCTCCTATTGATTAAAAATGGAGGGTGCCATTTGTTCTCAGCCCACTCTGAGGCCTTGTTGTCAGAAATATAACCAAATCTGGGCAGGAAAACTGACGTTTGAGCCATCTGCCGCAGAGCTGTGGGCCAACATAATGATGTTAAATTCAGTTTTTTGTAATCTGTTGTATTTCCTGTGATCCCGTGTAGACGCGCTGAAACGTTAACTGTGCCCCGATGTGCTGAAATCAACAGGGAATGAATTGTCAAACCGATTTGATTATTGATGAAGTCATGTTTCAAGCTAAATTGCTGTAGGGCTGCAACTAAGATTGCATATTTTCAGCATCGATTAATCTGCCAATTATTTTCTGTGTTAAACTTTATGGTTGTGAAGTCTTCATTTAGCGTGTTGTGTTTATTTAAAATGGACGAATCATTGCTAATAACTCACAGCTTCTCAAAAGTGAGGATTGGCTGCTTTTTCTCTGGCACATATTACTGTAGGTAAGTCATGACAAAAGCCAGCTATTTAAAGGAAATGTTAAGTAGGTTGTCTTAGTTTTTTTCTTCACAACATAAAGCAGAGACTTTGCGGCCACAGCTTCCAGAATGATGTTTGGGACTTCAGTATTTCCAGGAAGGGCCCCATTTCTATTGTACTGAAGCTTCTTGTGTTCTGTTTATCATGTGAAGGATTAGGTTCAAGAGTTTACCTGCCTCCTTCTACTTGGACCTGATTTATTTAAGCAGCGTTGAGGACTGCAGGACCAAGATGTAATAGGGGTGTCAATATTCGTCATGTCAGCAGGTTGTGCTTCATTAATCTGTCTGATTGATCCAGCATCTATGTGGGTCCGTGACCTTGCTTTGCACAAATAAGAAATGCACCCATGCCAGTGTTACCTGATCTACTGCTCTGTTGATGGATTTGTGCCTGACTTATTGAAGGCACAGGACAGAGACATATGGACCCCGAAGCCGTGAGTGCTGAGGGGATTCTACTTGTGTAACAGAGTAGGAGGCCTACTGTTACATTTCATGATGTCATTCAGTCATGATTGTGGCCGCAGGATGAAGTCATTATGCTCCAATGCTTTGTTTTGATCAGCTGGGGAAATAGTTGGCGATGATTTATAGACACCACAGAGAGTAAGAAATATGATGAGGGGATGCTGCTCGAACAACAAAAGTAGCTGATGTCGTCCGAGCTCGTTCCACTGAGATGCACTGATCCGATCTTTTGGATCAGCATCGGTGCGAGCGCTGAGTAATTAATTAGTGCCGATTTGGTGGCGACTGGAAAGTTAAGCCAGTTGGCTGAGGATGAAGAGAGGAGCTAAAATTAGCAATTCAGTCTTTGTTTATCAAAATCAGTGGCGTTGCCTTAGAACGTGAATCAGTCATTGGACAGATGTGGCTGAGCCGCACTTATTACGAGGGCTGAAACCGATTATTAGAGTAACTATCAATCTTTTATTCAATCATTCAGTCTATAACATTTCTAAAATAATAGATTGCCAATCACAATATTCATAAAGCCTTGATTTGCTTGTCTTGACAACGACATTCGCTCTACACTGAAGCACGACAGATAATTATCTGAACAGTTATCTAGGTGTGAGTACACAACAGGAATATATAACAGAAGTCTAGTTGTTTTTAGACATTTTAATGGGGAAATGGTACATATTATATCTTAAACTCTGACTTTGAGTTTGTAAAACTCTGAACAAAGTATTTCTAACCCAGTGATACATAGCGATCTCTACTTTAAGTCATGTAAGCAAACTACAGACAGTCTGCCTTCCAGCTATCAACCCCATGATCTGACTGACGCTGACCGCTTTTGGCTTCCTTTCTCATTGTCAAACTTTTCAGATTCACATTTAAATGATGAGAGTGTGAAGCATACAGCCTGACCATAATTGAACCTGACTTTGTTTTCTTACAGTAGCAGTACACCAGCCTAAAAAGCTCTGTGACTTTATTTGTTGACAATTGCAAAAGTTACATCATGACTGGTTGTCTTTGTAGTGATGCCTTTCACCTGATATTTAAAAGAGAACCGGAGTTATTGTTACAAAATGCTGGAGTTAGGTACGGTGACCCTGGCTGCTTGGATCAGAACTAAAGTGGAAATAAATGCAATAACCTTACATTTAAATTCAACAGCTTGCACTGCACACAACTCTAGGTTGGTTTTAACGGTCAGAATTAAGATAGCCGGTACATAATATATGATCTCGTGCCGTCGAATGAGATTAACAGTGTTGGCCAGTGCTTTGTGCTGTGCTTTTCAGTGTGCATGAGACTTACATGATCACTGACATCAGTTGTTTTATGTCTGTGTTTTGTGATTAAGGGCTGCCTCTTCTTCAGAATCTGTGGCAAGTTATGCTGATTTAGGTTGCCACTGAGCCAAACGCTCGCATGGAATAATGTGCATGATGTGCCGTTTTCGCCAGGAAGTATCTCGCTTATATTGTGATCGACAAGTGCACACATACTCCAAGCGGTGGAGTTATTGACGATGTACTTTCCCCCTAAATGTCCCCCATCTTTGTGACCACGAGGAGAAATATGTGTTGTTGTTTTTTTCCTTCTGCAATCCTGATTCAGTTTATTAAAATGCATTACTGTAACAACACACCCACTTTCCACCATATGGTCAATATTTTCATGACTTGAAATTGCTGTGAGTGGTGGGCAGTCCGTCTGCTTTCAGAGCCCACATAGAAAAGCCTGTGTGTCATGTCCTTGATTACCAGTGAGCAATATTAGAATAGCTGAAAGCTTGTTTAGGAATATTAATGAGCGCAGATATAGATGCACATAGGCGAAGATCTAAAGTGCAATATAATTAAAGCACGCAGTTCTGCTGTGCAGCATGAAATGTGTTTATAGTGCATGTCAATCATAAACAAGACTGACATTTTGCAGGTGTTCCACAGCTTTAAAGTGCTGCTATGGACAAACCTGCAATTTAAATTCAATATTATGTTAATGCGGAAGAGGATTAGGCACAGAGATCATAGATACTACAGGAAATACTGGAGGAGGCTTTTTTTACGGAAGGCTGTGTTACAGGTTATGTTGACTTTTAAGCAGTCAACGTAAATTCTGAATTCTCAATCGGGTTGTTTTTATGATTGGCCGATTAATCAGCTTGTGGAAGCTGAAGTTTTTTTTTTGTCAGCTCTGTTCCCATCGATCGTGTTTTTGGTGACCAAAGCGGTAATTTTAAGTACATTGTTACAAATATTCTCTAGTTCCATCTTCTCACTTGTGACGATAAACAAACTTTTGTTGGTTTTGGTCTGTCGGTCGAAAAAAAGAAAGACTCATTGACAGTGAAAATTATTATTAGTTGCAGCTCTAATGTTTAATATTGTCTCCTGTAATCACACAAAAAATCTATATATTTAGGAAAATATTAATGTTGGATTGGGGATAAGTCTGCAACTTGGATGGAGAAGTCCACAAGAGAAAGGTTTTATTTATTTATGGCAAATTCTTAAATAAGACGCGGGATGTCCCAGAATTTGGTCAATAACAGGCACGTATTGTGCGAGCGGCGGAGTCCTCTGACATCATCAGCCTAATTAACTCAGCCGGGTAATCATTAGCTGGCACACATGGTTCCTATTAGCTGTTGTTTCCCGCTGCAATTGTTATAAAACGAAAAGATTAAATCTACAAAATTGCCTCTGTCCTTTTTCTACTTGTGTGTGCTTTAAATGTCAGTGTGGATCTCATCACAAAATCCTTTCATGCTATTTAAAAACTGCCTAAGATGATCAGAGTGTATTCTTATCATCACTAATGTTAATGTAAACACTTGTTAGTCTATAAAAACCCTCTACTGACACTTTCCTTATTGATATTACGGCGGTGTTTCTTGCTTCAGCGTTATCGAGGTGCTTGTTTGTGATAAATTAAACACTGTGTCCTTTGTGCCTCAGCAGTATTTTGATTTCATCTGCGAAATTTGTCTGACTAGACTTTTCCTGCCTGAGGCCATCTCACTAACCAAAGCTTGGTGGATGGCACCATGTCGAGGACATTTCCCCGTGTTTTTGAACCAAATTGTTTTTGTCCCACTTTCGGGTGAGGAAAGGTGACACTTCTCATCACGAAATGTTGTATTGACCCTTCAAGGGGAGGTTGGGGGGGCCGGATTAGAAGAGGAAGGCTGAGAGAGCGTGTCATCTGAGCGAATCAATAATGTGTGTATTCTGGGTCTCTGCATACAGCTTCTACCCACTACAAAAAAAACAAAACAAAAGCGAATAGAATGCTAAATAGTCAAATAAGATCTATGACTCACTGCAAGGGAGGTCTTATTTTTTTTTTCCTCCCTGTGAAACTAAATGAGTAATTTGTATAATTTGTTACTTCAAACAGCTGACACATTTAACAAAAATCCTTCAATCTTCATCATGAATACCTGTCAAAAGATGGCAGCCTGTAATATCGTTAAGTGCGTTGTATTTAATTGAGTCCTCTTACTGTTAAGTGTCACACAATGCTGTGTTCAACTGAATATTTATATTTTCTTACGCAACAGGGGAGCATAGTGGCCACTTAGCCTCAAGGAGGCACAATTTCAAAGTACTTGACATTTTTAATTGCTGAAAATTGCATCGAGGAAATGTAACGTAAAGCATTCATTTACTGATTCTAATAATATTTCACATGTGTATGACATCCGTAAAACAGAAGTGTTGTAGATGGTGTGGCATTTTTTTAATTTATTGTTTTTTTAAGCCAGTGCGGATGATTCAACCCGATGTTTACTGCTGTAAATATTAAATGATATTATATGTTGTAACTTTACATTTCTGTCAGCTCATTTTGAAATGTCATTTTGAGACAATGCTGTGCTTACGGTTAAGTTTATGAACGAAAACAACTTACGAAATGTTTTAGCTGACCTGCTTCGGTCGGCCATAACGCGGCTGGAACATGGCCCAACCTCTCGTTAAAAATAAGTGGTTTCCGACTGCAAATTGACTGCAAAGTTTTCCTCACTGAAAAAATATCCAGTTTGAGTGCCACAAACACAGCTGAAAAATCTCCCATCTCATTAAAAATATCCGGTGGTTGCGTGCTAGCAAATGTTGAAACACCGTCTGGTACTGCGGTCTCTTGTTAAAGAGCCGTAGCCGTCAATCCAACACTTCTCCTGATACGAAAGTCAAGCTCATAGACATTTTTATAATATGTATGAAACTGACAAATTCAGCGGATCCGTGGTTTGCAGAAATGTACGATGGCAGCATTTTATTTTGGCAAGTGGGCTGTGATTCTCTCAGGATAAACCATTTTGGATGTACTGGTAATTGAGTGGTAAAATATTATCGTGGCAATGAAAGGTAATGTCAGCCGCAGAGAATTTTCTAATTGAATGTTTTTCTGCTACATCACTCCCAACAACACTCAAGTGTATTCACTGTCAGGATGTTTTTTTTGTTGTTTTTTTCAACAAGCACTGCAGGGTTAGAAATCAGGACAAAGTTTATGTGCAGATGAAGACATTTAGTTGGCATAGTAACTTAATTATAGTCACCTCCCTCGTAGAGGTCTTATGTTACCTTCTGCTCCACTTCACTCAAATGGCTGTTAAAAATAAATCCATTTCACAAGTTTTAACATCGCCCACCTTTCTGGAACAAAAATAAACCAGCTTAAATGACAGTATGGGAGCATGTGCTGCACACCTCCCAGGTGGCTGGAAAAATAGAGCAGCGGACTCGCTCACACTCCAAGTGCCACATGGGATATGTAGGCATATGTATGTAACACAGAAGATGAATGAATGACCTTGCAGCCTATACCTAGCCATAACCGTAGTGCATTACACTTGATAACAGTCTGAAACACTGACCTGCTAAACACAGCCTATTTCTTCCTCAGGCAGACTGAATTCCTGTTCGGATTGGTCCAATCACCTTGCTATAATAGGCTTTTATCACTCCCTGTGGTCAGTCATTTTGGCAATGTGGCTTTCAGCTTCAGGGTGCATCTCCTCATCAGATCTCAATGGACGTTGATCTCATGTGAAATCTCCGAAAGGTGTGAAGTAAATTAATTTCATAGACCAGTAAGTCTGGAAGCTGCAGTGACACTGACAAGTAGAGGGGTGGACGTACTTCTTTTTTAATCCAGCGACGGAAAAATGCAGCGCTCACCACATCCAAACATGATCAGATTTCTAGCATGCACAACTTTTTCAAATTCATGAACAGTCGTGTTTTTACGTCTTGTTTTGCACTGATTACCTGATCATCCGAGGATGACCTCCGCGCTTAAAGCCTGTCAGACGGGGCAATTACTTTCAGGAATGCCGTATTTTTCATAAAGATGAAAGCTGCACTTTTAATCAGGCGGTGCTGATGATGGGTTATAGTTTTGGTGATTGAACTAAATCTTCAGATGTAGTGATGAGCTGTGAGGTCTGATTATGGCAAAAAGTAGTCAGAACGTCGTTCCATGCTTTAACCTTGGTTATCATGTCCTGTATGAATGACATCTACATATTTCAAGCTAATGGAAACTGGAATTAGACATCGCGATGGATTTCTAGTCCCTCACATCCCGTGGATTTGATTGGTTTCCATCAGTCTGTTGGACTTTTCTAGTTTTCCCTGAATATGACTGTATTTGTTAAGGAGAAACATGCTAAACAAACCTGTTTGTTCACACGTATTTATTGCTACATCCAAACAAATCTGCAGCAGGTTTGCGGTTAGATATATTCCACACACTGGATTTGTTAATTCAATTGCTCTCACACCTATCAAACACCAAAGCTTCGGATGACTGTGCGACTGAAACACAATCTTACCCCAGTAGGTTTTTTGTGAAGATATGCTCGGCCCCCGTCAGTGTGGGCTTTTTGATGAAAGATAGCGGCTGATTAGCTGCCAAGACATTTGAAATGACTCCAGCTCTAAAGCCAGGATACAATTCTGACTGAGCTCTATGTCTGAAGCAGCCAGACATCTGGATTAATGTGTGAAAGGATCTGACTGGGTTCCCTCCCTCAGAGCAAGTTCTGCAATCAGAGATGGATAGACTGAACCAACATGGCAATTTTTGTCCTTTCGTTTCAGCGGGTAACTCTGTGAAAGTTTTACTTGTCCCGTGAATATTTCTGTTTGCCGCGTGACTCAAGATGGAAATACCTAGCTTTTCATAAAGGTATAATGCTTAAATGTCATGATAAACGGGAGTGTTGCCAGTAAATGCCAGCTATATGATTCTGACACAAAAGTAAGCACTGCTACTGTTGAGAGCTTGTAACTGAAGGGGTAAAGAAACTAATTCATGTGGTAAGAGCAGAGGGTCGGGCAATTCTCTATTCAGCCTTCAATATAGTAGTTAGACCTAATGAGGGATTTAATTTATCTGCTTTGCCAGCAAACTGTACATGGAGACTGGGTGCTGTTGGCTTTCATTGCAGGCACCGACTGTGTTGGTGTTCACTGTTTCCTTCAGATTTCAGTCAACAGTCTATACAAACGCTCTGAGTCTTATTTATTATTTAAATCTCTTCATTTACTATCTCCAGTTCAGTGCCCATTCAAAACCTGCTGTTTGACACAGACCATAAAGTGAGAGGTTTACAGGTCCAGTCTTACGCCTCCTCAAGTGCTCACACATCAGCCCTGATAATATCAAACGCGTTCGTCATTAACAATTTCAAATCCGAATGAGAGCATGGGCAACACCAACCAGTGAGAGAGGTAGAGCAGCTGACAGTGCTGCCAAGAACCGGTAAACGTGGTAGCCCTTGAGGCTAACATTAGTTAGCATACTACTGTTGACCGAAACCTAAATCTCACCTCCAGTTCTCGCTGGAGAATAGAAAACTTGTGTTGGCAGCATCTCCCAGCTCATCCAGACTCAGCTTAACCTCCTCCTTCTGTTATTTACCTCTGCAGAGGAAGTTATATTTCACCCTGCGTCCGTTGGTTGGTTGGTTTGTTTTGTCAGGACCCATTAACTTTTGATGATAAAAGGACACATCCGGGAATATTTTCTCAGTTTCTTTAACATTGCAAGGTTGTTTTTGGACAATTTCACTAATTTCTCAGATGTATTTAGTATCTTTCAGTATTTTACATTTAGGACATTTATCAGACGCTTTTTTCCAAAGCGACTTACAGTAATTTATACAATCATATACTGATGCTAGTGGCACATCAGAAGCATTTTGGGGTTCAGTATCTTGCCCAAGGACACTTCGACATGCAGACCAGGTGAATCGAACCAGCGACCTTCCGCTAACGTGATCCTGGCCCCGTCTTGTATCTACGATTGAGAACAATTTGGTTTGGATGCTAGATCTGGTGATCTTGAATTGTGGTTAAGCAGTTACGGGTGGTTTAACCAAGATTTAGAGTGATGCAGAGCCATCGAATTAGGCGTGAATTAACTGTTGGGCCTTGGGGAAGAATGCACTTTACTGAGTGCTATTCTAGTTAATGTATCCTACAGAGCTAAATGTTTCAGTGCATTTAACAGCATTTTAAAAATACATTAGATTACATTTAATCACTGCTTTAATATGCATATAAGTATGTATGTTGCCTGTAGTTTATTTAAATGTCTAGAAGGTTGAGAAGCTAATGTTACTTGGCAAAATGCAGTACAGTAAGTAGCTTAATGTTGCCATGAATGTGATTCAGTCACTGCTTCGGAATATGATACCATTAGAAGCCATTAGGCTTGGTAAGGAACCTGTGTTTGCACTGAGGTGAGGACGTCCTTTGTGAGATGTAACCAAATTTGAGAAATTCAGAAGGCAGATACGTTGCGCAGATTCCTGACATGCTGAGAGAAATCTCGAGTGTTTGATGTTTTATCTGTCCCTCAACTGATGATGTAGATGAGTATGATGCAAAATCCACTCTGATTTTAATGTTTCCTGCCTCTTGCGTAAGCTGTATCCGCCTGAGCCTCAACCTCTTGCCTCCGTGCAAAATGCCACGTGCGACGGTGGCCTCGGTTTACTTGGGAGACGACTGACAGCTGTTGGAATGAGAATGAGGAGTGACACGGACAATTAAAGGGCTGGATTGAGGCTGGCCTGACCTTCTGATCAATGCACTCCTATTTAGAGCTGGCAGGCTAGAGAACAGCACCCTTTTCCAGACTAATAAAGACGGCAACGGGAGCAGCTCCTGGGCTGGACTGCCAATACTTTTAACACCGCCATCGATTCTCATTACTGTTAATGGTTTCTTTGCTCATGTGAGCCGGATGTTGAGGAGGGTGTGGGAGGGCAGGGGTGTTGTCAGTGATTTGGCCATGAGCAGAGACGTCATAAACCCGATCAGTGGAATTGTTCAGTGTCTTTGTGTGTTGACCAAAATTGCCAAGTTAATTTTGCAATAACTTGAATGAGCGGCTTCCAGACAGATCTGGTGTTCTGACAACTGACCGCTGTGTAGACCAATAGCATCTTAATAGACGGGATTAAGAATGGGGACATCTTCTTCTTACATATGAAGCTAGCTACCCAATTACACGCTTGAAGAAGTAGTGACCGAAAAAGGAGCTATTTACACGAGTTGTCTTCAGTAAAAACATAAATAACGACTGCTAAATCGACATATTAGGGGTGTAATGGTTCACAAAACACACACATTGGTATGCACCTCAGTTTTCGGTTCATGGCTCAGTACAGATTTTGGAGCAGAAGGCAAAACAAAAACATTAAAACGACATTTTTGTCATTTATTGTGAATAATGTAAACATCCAACAGTGGCTCAGTGCCTTTCATTGCCGTCTGCGATGAATTATTGTATCATCCCATCCCCAGTTTTAATGTTGTTTTTTTCTGAAATGAGAAAATTGTAGTTTTGTTAGCTCAACAGGCCGCACCTGCAGCTGTGGCAGCAGATTGGTGGACGCTCGTGTCGTGGTTTCAGTCTCAGTTTCAGAACATCCCTACAGCGCATGTCTTTGATCAACGTGAAAAATGTTTGAATAACTGTTCCTAACAAACAAGGTTAGAGTCGTTCCTGATTGTTTAGGGCTAAACGGAACAAGAACACGGTTTCAGGCTACGTCTTTATCAGCTTAGAACAAAAAGAATGACACCGCAGAGCTCTGGATCACACCTATTCATCCTGTCGAAGGTTGTGTTGGCGTGCTGAATTTCTCAGGTCTAGAGGGCGAGTCCCTTCATCGACACAGCATGCATTCTTAATGGCCTGCAAGAAGTTGATCCACATCTGAATACACAGTTTTTATGTGTGTGTGTGTGTGTGTGTGTGTGTCATCAACAAAACACATCAATTCAAGCCTCCCCTCTTCGGAGATGTAACCGCTTTAACGGGTCACCGAGGAGGAAGATGAAAAATGCATTGCGTTGTTTTTAATTCCCCTGAAATGATCCATTTCCTGCCCAGGTGTGTAGCAGTATGTGATGCTGTTGTTTTCCCACTCTCATGCAGCAGCACATAACTACATGTTTTAGTGCCCTATAGAGAAGTTTGTGATATTGTTTCTTTGGCTCTAATTAGTGAGCAGCCTGGATTGTAATCTTTCCTCGGGGATATATAATTCTTATTTTCCTTATCTCAGGACAATCTTCCATACAGTTATCTCGCTGTGGTGGGCTGCCTTTAAGTTTTTCTTCCTCATTCAAATGTTCTGGGATTACCGGAGCATTGTCTGCTCATCATTTAAGCGTTCCGTGCCGCATTAGAGGGCTTCACGCGGGCAATAGCACCGTGGAAAAACAATGCAAGGGGCTGTGTGAGTGTGGGCATTTTGCCACAGGGTGCAGGTAAAGAAAATGAAATACAAACGAACAAGCTCGGGATGAAGGCTTAAAATGCCAAGACAGCGGTTTGTGTCCTTGTAGCCCTCTGAGGTTTGATTGTACAGCTGTAATAACTTCCTCTTCCATCTCAGTGCTGGCCTGGTGTATATTATATTATAGTAAATATATATATATACATTTCTAAGGTGGAATACCTCATACTAGTGTGTTTTAACACTGTGCTGTAAGACAAAAGAGGCCAAAACCAACCAAGGATTTCTCTGCAGCAGGATCCCCCGCTGATCCCACGTCTTATTGAAATGAGTGTCGAAGCTCGAGCTCGAGCTCTTGCAGCAGTGCTATTCAGTGCGAAAGCCGCCTTAGGCTGCGCTTTAGCATCCAAACCTGAAATGTGCTTTAACAAAACTGACTCCATGCTGATTGCTTTAGTGCCATAGCAAGAAAGCTGAGCGACATCCATGGAGACACAGACGTATTCAGCATCATTTTCTACATTTGTGTTCTGCAGGCTCAAAGATGAAGCCAAACTACTGCAACATCGTGTTCACCAGAGCAAGTTGGCCGGGCGCTTAAGAGAATCTCTTCAATGACTGCAACAACACAGGTATGATCCCCATGAAACGCAAGATCCTACCTATACAAAATCCAGTGAGACGGTGGTCCACAGCTGCCTTGTGTAGAGCTTTTTTTTTAGGGATGCTCGGTATGGATTTTTTATCGGTATGGAGTCTCATGGCCGATACGATAAGCTCATTGATACTATCATATTTTTGGATTTTAAAAAGAAGACCATAACTTTTGTAGTTATAGTCTAGGCACACCTGTATGTATGTAGTGTGCAAGGATGGATGATTTAATGCTTCATCGCTCTGATATTAGTTGTGTTAAAACTCGTAGGCTATTTCTCTCCCCGAGGAACCGTCGCAAACATGTTTTGCGAATTGCAATTGTGTTGTCTTCCTATGAAACTGTTAAAATCAGTCTACACTGACGACGCCATGTTTACTGTGTTCTTCTTCTGCTTTAAACGTGCATACCGCCACCTACTTTATCAGAATGCACAGATGCTGCACTTTTCAGTCAACAATAGTAATTTGACTTCATATAATCACCTTTATTTATTATTATATTATCATTGTTGGCAGATAGCCGATTGATATATATATATCGTGCATCTGTAGTATTTTTCCTTTTTCCTTTCAGCATGTCTCTAAGTAGATATTCTACTCAGTGACAACGCTGACACTTCACCAATTAAAAATCTTTTCGTTATTTCTCTCTCACCATGACTTTCTCTGACTTTGACAGTCTCCAATAATTATTTCAGCCTCTCAGAACAAGTGTCCGAAGTGTTGATCAGCCTTATAACTTGCAAAGAAAAAAACCCTCAATCCTGCCCGGGCTGAATGATCACTTTGATCACCTTTTAATTGTCTGGTGTCGTTCTGATGTGGAAGCTTTTGTTGCTTTCTTTTTGGTGACTGTTCAAAGGTGCCACTTGTACCTGTGAATTGTCATTAGCCAGGAGTGCCTTCACAAGCAGCTGTCATGTAGTTATTGTTTGTTGTCTTTATGCGTTGCAAAGGATTTTAAGCGGTTGCAAGTGTGCGAGTGTGAGTCAAAATGTCCTTCACTGGAGAGCAGCACAAGGGGGGTACAGCGGCGCTTAAAGTATTTTGCTTGCCGGATATCTACTGTTCTTTGTTGTCCCAGAGGCTCAGGTGCTCCTCGCCTCTCATGCTATTAATACTGGGATCGGCCTTCAGATTCGGCAGCAGATACGAGCAGCGGTATCTCCTCTAATTGCCTGTTGCCTAAGAACTACTAACTATTGGAGATGTGGGCTGCATGTCAAACAGCTTTCCCTAACTTGATTCCGTGGCTGCAATTTTGGGCACAAGCACAAAAATTAAAACCTCGCTCGTTTGCATATGCTGCAGTGTACTTTTCCTGTCCGTGGCACAACCGTCTGTATTAATTTAGGAACTGAAGGCGTGCGTCACCATGGTGTCTCTTAAATTTATACCCTATTTAAAACAAATTGGAAGGATTTAAACAAAGGGTGGTTGAACAATAATCTACACTGATCAGATGGGTTTGGCTTTTAAATTTCAACAGAATGGATAAAGCGTTTATACAGCACAGTTTTCTTTCCAATCTTTTGAGTACATGTGGTGTGCATTCCAGATCCGGCACATGCAGCAGAGACCATATGGATTGTATTTGCATAAGGACTGTATAGACTCTCCTACATGAGCCGCGGCTTAAATGTGGTCCATACGATGTTCCAGTTCCATTTCTGCCTTCAGCTTTTAAAAGTTAAATCATGCTGCAGTCAAAACCTGGCATACATTTTCTTTTTCTTTTAATAGAAACGCTTCTGTCTTTTATATGGCTTTTTAATTTTCTTCAAACGTGTTAACTCTCCTGTGAACTTCAAAAGATTTTTGGTCTCTGTGTCCGACCGTGATCTAACAAACCAACCGGAGATTTGATGGGAAAACATTTTGGCAGCATTGCACCGTTAATGGCCGTGCGCCGAATGCCAATTCTCGACTCCTGCTCTCGTCCAAAACACACAATCAAGCTCATTTGCAGAGGCGCTTGACTCAACAATGCTTGTTGCTACCTGTTACAAGAAGGGCTTCATTAGTATGAATCGTTACTCCCATTCATAATTGTGCTGAGTGGGAACTTGAGTGACAATTGTACTTGGCTGCGGTGCGATGTCTTGGTGGATTATATTATGTTGTGATTATATTATGTCCGTTAAAAACAGATTCACTGTTCCTCTTGATATTACTCACAGATCTCTGACATGGTCAACCAAAGCTCTCGACTTTTTTGGCATGCGTTTCCTGTTCCCCTACCCCGAGGCCTCGACTACGAACCAGGATTTCAGTTGAGTGAGGTAAGTTCAGGTTTAACCCTGGGATTTTCAGGGTTACAGTGGTCCACTTCAAACCTAAAGTACATTGCCATAGAAACCTATGCTGCACATAACAGATCGATGTGTATGAAAGCTTGGCCTTCTGACCGATCGATTCGCATCGCAATCGTAGAGAGAAGATCCCACGGAGCTTGGTGCACAGATCATGAGCGCATCTCTTACCAGGTACAAGGCAAAAAGGGCAATCGGTTCAGAGACATTTCTTTTCTTTTACCTTTTCACATTCCTTCGTGTTTCCTGTGTTTATTTTTTATTTGCTCCTACAATTAGTCCGTATGACGTTGGAAAGTATTGTACTGTACCATTTTGAGTTTTTTTTTACTTGAGTATTTCCATTTTCTGCTACATTATGCTTTGTCATTACTATTAAAGCAACAAACAAGAACAATATTCTTTTCAGGTGTTATCAAACAGAGACAGCAACGCCTGGCCATGCCTGTTTTTGCCCTATGAAGTCATGCTGTTGTACAAATCAAGGAACGCTAGTCGCTGCTAGGATTCTAGCCTGTGTTCAATCAGTGGTTGGGTGGGACGAAAACCACATTGCGAGTATGGTGATTCTGCTTTAGTGAAGCCTGCCAGTAGCAGTCTGCGGTGATTAAGACAGTTGATTGTTGAGCCTCATCCTCAGGTTGTCAAATATGGATGCTTTGGGCTGGCAACAGGCTCGAGGCACCATGCCAAAGCGTCACTATTTGAAAACTTGGATGAGACTCAACAATTATCTGTTTTTCAGAAAGTTACATGTTGTTGTAGTTTGCTCTTGATTTATAACATATTGTGCTCTGCTGACAGTAGGCTCGTCTACGCACACATGGCTAGATGTTGACCATATAGCGTGACTGCAGTTGTTAGGCTTAGTGAGGCCAGACAACAAAGAGATATCCTTCGTATGCTGAACTTGCTTCGTTGTGCAGACTTCAGGTTCCTCCATTTACTCCGTGTCTTCGTCTGTGGGTCAGTCACGTCTTCATGTCGTCTTAGAGAAACAAAAAGTATTTTCTGTAAGCTAATTATTTCCAATATAGCTCACGCCGCCTTTACTACAGCGTGATTTATGTGGCCATAGTAAAGAAATTGAGATCCTGAACTCCAGTATTAGCTGGTTGCTGATTAAGTCCTCATTCTAATTTTACACACCCAGATTTCCATGTGATTCTCAGTAGACAGTATAATGCCCTACTTTAATACCCACCGTGGAAGGAAATGGGTCAAAGCTCCTGTTTTTTCACTGGGCACAGAATAATGTCCGTCACTGCAGCTTATTGGGGGGAAAAAACAAACGTTCAAGGTGAAGATCGGATTAGCGGAGGGACGTTTGTTCGCGCTGCTCGCTCTGAGAGATTTGCATCACAGCATGAATGCTTTTGTCGCTACGAGATATTTTTTTTGTCGTGTTAGTTTCTTCCGGTCATCCTGTCTCTAAAACCACCCACCACTGTCAGCTGTAAGATGTGATAAGACCCTGCGTCTGTCCTCTTTCATCTAAATCATATTCCAAAAACTGATGCCGTTGTCTTAGATTTTATGCTGAGACGAGTTTACTCGACTCAGCACAGCAACTTGACCACGCACACACACACACTCACACTCACACACACACACACACACACAGACACACGCATTCTTGCCAGAGGAATGTTCGTCAACCTCTTGCTGGTTATTACTGAGAACAGCTTTTTGACATTTGAGAGCAGTGCAGACACTACTGTCTGTCTGAAATGGAGAGCATATTACCTGTTATTCAGTTACCAGTGCAGACATTTCACAGACCAGGACAAATCGCTGTCAATTTCCAATTTGACATACTGATGGAGCCATTTTCTGTTGAGTGCTATGTGCATTTTTTATTTTTTTTTGTTCTACCGCTGTTTTCCATCCCCCGTCTGTTTTGCAAGGTCTACACTTTAATACTCGTCTGTAAGAGGGTGAAAGCATTCGTCGAGGTGTGTGTAGGGGGAGTAATAGTTGAAGTCTGCTGCTAGTGCTGTGAATGCTAATATCGTTTTCATTGAACCTGCAACAAATAACACCTTTTTTTGACTTTGAATTTGGAGCCTCATTGAGTGCTTGAGGGCTTCATTAGGAAGTTATAACAGGGTGAAATGCAGACACAACTTTAGCGAAATTGCTTCTCCTTACTACTTCTTAAAATGTATTTTCTTTCTTTGGTATTGCTGTCATTATGGCACATCCGTCTGTTTATATAGGATAGGCAAAAATAAGCCTTGGGCTTCAGCCTTTTCCTTTTCCAGTTATTGACTGAGAACATTTGCGTGAAATAAACTTAGTTTCTCAAGATGCATCTTACCAAAATAAATAAGTAAATACATTTATTAATTCATACCACGTTATATCAAAATGTTTCATTAAATTCATTCATGATGCCTCCGCACCTGCAACAGTCGTGACCAGAGACATTATGTTTTCAAGTTGTCCGTCCATCTGTCCGTCCCTGGAAATCTCCGTAAGTGTCCACTATGAATCAAGGTCTAATAGGACAACAGGATGACATCATGACATTTGATTATGATCATTTCTGGCCATTATTCAACGCTACAGCTCTTAAACAGCAACTCGACTTGTGACTAAATTGACAATTTAGCATTTTGGGTTCTGACTGCTGGTCGGACAATGTAAACTATGTAAAGACATCATGTGGGCATATTTTTCTGACATTTTAGTGACTAAACAAACACGCGATTAAACCAAAAATAGAAACAAATCAATCAGTAATCTAAATGACAGGTGCATCTTAGATGATAAAATGCTGCACGGTGTGACAGACTCATCAAATGGTAGAATCGTGACTACGTTAACCTCAACAGATTTATTTTAGAGCAAAGATGCACGGAGAGACAGAAGAGGACTATTTTATTAACCTTCTGCCCAAACCGACATGTCATTCACAGCAGCAGGCTAATATTAGCGCTCACCTTTGCCCCACGTGTCGGTCTGTCTCGCTCCGTCTTTCTTACCAGCTCTCTTGTGATCTGACACACACACACGCACGCATGCACACACACACACACACACACACACACACACACGCACGCACACATGCACGCAGTAAATTAGCTCTACTTAGCTCCACCTGTTTTCCAGGCTCAGTACTAAACTCTCTCTCACCTCTCTGCTTACAGAGAGCAGAACAGATGTGATTGCTGGAATACTCTGCACCCTTTCACATCAACTCATAATCTAATTTTCACAACTGCCACTCAAAAACAGTATATAAGGAAAGTTAATGAAGTCGTGTCTCTATTTTGAATAGACATAATAAATCTCAGGTCACTGAGTATTCCTTTTCAGTGTTCTGATTGGACAACCTCCTAGAAACCTTCTGTAGAGCAGCACCCACAGATTTGATAGAGAAATAAGCACAGCCTCATCCTCTTCACCTTTGCGTTGAGCTGGAATGAGGCCGTGCATCACTGATTACTGCACAAAAACACAATTTCAATTTCATAACCTCTTTTATTAACTTTGGTGACGCGTGATCTTATTTATTGAGAAAATAACTTGCGAATTACAGAGTTTCCTGATGGACAGACAGTTTTACTTGTTGCTCAGCAGGTTAGCCAGGTTAGCCGAGTTAGCCGTGCAGCTAGTTAGCTCAGTCGGCAACTACAGCTGGTTATCCTGCTCAGGAGCTTCTGACTACCGTGAGGGGTAGAATTTCAGGGGGCGGAGGACCCAGCAGAGGTAGTCAGCCCTTCTCACTGCATGGCTAACTGAGCTAACTAGCTAATGGCAGCTAACGTTACAGTCGGCAGCAAACTGTAAATCAGTGAGAGTTCACGCAGAGCAGCTGGTAGACATCAGAGGGAAAACCAGAAGATATTTCCTCCCTAAAATATGATCCAGATCAAAGTCCTGGTCATAGCTGCTGTAAATCACCATGGTAAGAATAGACGGACTGAGCAGATACATAGACGCGGCCCTGTACCTTTTTGGATGTGCTGTTCCTGAAGTACCAATAAATGTCAGATAGTCTTGAAGTATAAAACACATTGGAAGTGTCTATATATGACAGAAATAACATA
>OMLP01031078.1:8663-18893 GCA_900302685.1 Spondyliosoma cantharus
TGTGAAAAAAACATGCTCTGCTGAAATAGAAGAGGCCTGCTCAGGCCTGTGAGCACTGACCAATCAGATCAGACTAACCCATTACTGGAGGATTTCTCAAAGAGACAAGCATTAGAATGTATAGTGAATATATATATGTATATATATGAGTATATTTAATTTCTGGTTAATAGTGTTCCACAATTGGATCATGCAGAGCTACAAAACAACACACAAACATGACTGAACGCATGGCCTACCTGTCTGAGAAATCGATTGTTTCCGAGATCCACAACCAGAACCTGCACGTAGAAGACCATAATTATGATCATGAATAACATTTTTGCATTAATAATGTTTTTATATGTGATTTATCTGATTTCATGTTTCGATAGATCAATTAGGGAGTCTCTGACCTCCTCCAGGGGCAGCTCAGTGAGCTGAGGCAGGGTACTGGACAGCAGGCCGACGATGAACGGGGTCGGAGTGCAGACAATGTCGAGCATAGCCGTGGGGAGCACGGGGATGTAAGTGTGCTGCCATACGAAGGGGTAAAGCAGCGCTACGACAGCATGGCAGCACTGGGAGAGAGTACTGAGAGGACAGACATGGACAATGGAATGCTTTTAATTGCATGTTTGAAGTTTATGCGATTCATTTTTGCTCTCTTTCTGGAGGAGAGGAGGACAGAAGGACACAGAAACGTAGTCCTTCTCACCACATGAGGGTGCTGTTGTCTAAAACACCGTCCGGTCACTTTTAATGTTCCCCAAAGTAACAACGTTTCCCAGAGAGGAAAGCAAATCCACATACTTCTTTTATTTACGTCACTCAACTTTGCATTCCGGTCATCTACTAGTGTGACCGCTCTTTCTGACTCCCACTGGCTTTCTCCTGCAGAACAAACAAACTGGCCCCGGCACGAAGAAACTCGACAGACCGGCCTCAAAATATCTCTCTGGCATGTTCCCTGAATAAAACTGGGCCTGCCATAGATTTATTTTAAAATCTGGGTCTGGACCACCCGCATTTCTGATAACTTTATAATGAAAACATCCCTGCTGCTTGCACCTAATATCTGCCGGCTCCATAATTACATAAACAGTGAGGGAAAGGATGTTCAGTGCAACATCATATTTTTAAGGGCTGTCACGCAGAGGGAGGGGAGCTACAGACTTCAGTATGTCCCTGCAGGATGAAGGCTCCACTGGAGAGACCGACCTGAGTTTATCAGCAGTGAAGATGACCCTCCGCTCCAGCAGCAGAGACCCCAACACCCTGAGGAGCAGGCGTAGACTCAGACAGGAGAACAGACACTCAAAGTCCACGTGCTCCAGGCGGGAGTCAGAGGGTCGACAGAGCTCCATCACCTGGAAGTAGATATATAAGACGTATGTACAAAGTTATACACCAATATAAACACAAATTTATTCTAAGTTTGATTTTTAACGGGGCATTTATTAAACTGTGACCTTAATTGGGCGAATGAGTTAACAAGGCTTTTTTTATTTACTGTAAATAAATAGACTGTTTAATATTAGATAGAAGCATATTATGCATATGAAACTTGCTAAGGGGCCGGGGCACTTGCAATGTGGGGGTGCCACTGAAAGCATGCCAAAAAATGTTCACACTCTCCAGTTTCACATCACTAAATATGAGATTATTACTGCCAAAATGCAATATATCTGAAGGCTCCAGTTCAATTTTTGCTTCAGATAGCCTCTAGTGTCACTGACCTCGGTGCCTGAGCCGGGGAGGAAAGTTTTAATGGTGATGGTTCTGCCCGGGGCGGGAAACTGAGCCTCCATGATGGCTCTCATAAAAGGCTGTACGAGGGCTGGAGACAAAGCCCTCCGTCTCTCCACCTCGTCCAGCACCTACAGTGCACACACACACACACACACACACACACACACACTATAAATTTGCTTAATAACTTTCTATGTCAATAATAGTATAGTATGGGACCAGCTGGGGTGGCTTACCTTGGAGAACAGGTTGAAACAGCCAAGGTGACTAACAATACAGTAGACCTCTGGTAGACGTTTACCTTTGCCGCTTGGCTGAAAAGAGAAAGGTGAAAGTTGAATTGTTGTTTAACAGCTTTGTGCATTTTTTGGAGTAGCAACTGGGTTTTTAAAGGTGCAATATGTAAGAATTGGCCACCTCTTGAATTCATACTCCAAACAGGGAGGGGGCAGCATATCACCAGAATAACAGCTAACTGCTGCTAACTGTAGCTGCTGTTAGCTCAGTTATCCGTGTGGCTAGCGGTCCAAAATGGGAGCTTGGAGTGGTGTTTTGAAAGAGAATGGGCCAGGATTAGCTGGTTAGCTGCTAGTTTCAGTAGATATCCGGGACACAATACATAGACATCTTTAATATGACAGCAAAACTCTTATTTCTACACATTCTGTTGATATTTTTTGTTAATTTGTTTTATGTTTATGTTTGAAAATTCTTACATCTTGCACCTTTAGAGTATTTGGAGGGCAACATTTACTTCTTTACTCACAAGTATACTTCTGGCCTTTCAAAATAATTTTCAGAAATAAAAATAAATTTTCATATGCACATCAGTTATGCTGAAACTTACACATACTATAGAAATACATAGACAGGAACATGTAAAGGCACACACACACAATTTCCCAGTCTCACACACTTCCTCCCAGACTCTGAGATGGACTGTTTTCCCACAGGCACGCCGACTATTTTGGCACGCTTATTTACTCAGCCGTCATTGTGGTATTTAGCCACTTCCTGTTCAGTAGCGGTGCACTTATTTATTTGACTCGTTTCTATTTACCAGTAAACGTCGGCAGTATCCAAACCTCCTGCTCCCATCCTCTCCGGTCAAAACAAAAGCGAACATCTCACTATGAGGGATGACCCACAATAAATACACAAATAAACATGTGATTAGCATATTTTGATTGTATATACATGGATAATTATATACATACAAACTGTAATACTGGCATTTATCCATACATCATTCATCTGTCTGTATCAGCAGTCATGTATATCAGGGTTTAACAGCAGGTTTTCAAGTGGAAATAAGAGCTTAATTTTTAGTATTTAACATTTTGAGTTGCTAAGGAGAGAAATATGTCTGTGGAGGGTATTTAAAACAATTTTGGCCGTTAAATTAACTTTAATTTATACAGCAGTGAGTTATTTTTTATGCCCTCACCTTGGGTAGCTCTCCACCGGTTCCCAGTCTTTTGCATCAGGGAAACAGAACTGTGGAATGATCCTCAGCTGATCCTCCGTCTCCCTCATGAACTTGAAGCTGCGCTCCAGCTGCAAAAGCAGTGACGCACTGGGACTCATTTTGTGCATTTTCATTCAATTAATTTCCATTACTATTTCATGCATATTCAACATAGGAGAGTGCTTATATTAACAAGTACAAGATTGTTAAAAGCAGATGCTAGGACCTTTCCTTTTTTTGTATCTGGACCCCCCTGTGGACAAAACCAGTTTGATCAGTCGCATATTTAGAATGTTTTGAATGTCGTGTTTTACTGTCACGGGGTAAAAAAAAAATGCACCGTTCTATTTTGAGACATCAGGGATTTTGTGTTGTGCTTCCATAAAGTTTATGAACTCACAAGAGACATATTCAAAAAGGAAATGGTCAAAACGGATGCAACAAAGGCCAAGTAGGAGTCCAAATATAAAAGACTGGATTTGACACTTCCCATAATGCAACTAAATCCCCATCTCCAATCCCCCTCTTTTAAATCACTTGTGCAATTTGTTATTCAGGTTTTATGTTAAAAACCATATAAAGGATTTATATCTCTCTTTCTTTAACATTGTGTTTTCTACATTTTCAGAGAATAATGCATGAATCTTGATGAAAAAATAATCAGATGTATTTAGCTGGCTGGTAGCTGTGAGTGAGAGTGAGGGGACTATTGGGCCTTGTGCTCTACTGAATGCCATTCTGGTTGATCATGGCATCATCTGGGTTTTTCCCTGGCTTTAGGAAACTCTTTAGGACCTCTGGAGCTAAACTTAACTCAATGTATGAAATCGGGGAATTGTCCCTTTAAAAAAAAATGCACAAAAAACAAGAAAAGATCGGAGCAAGCCTCGGCTCCTGACCTTCGGGGGGAACTGCTGGGTGACCTCCGGCAGATAGTGGGCACCAGCCTTCGACTTCTGCAGCGACACAACTAGAAAATATTCAAAGAGCTGACGTTGGTGGAGGTCCTTTTCCCGGGAGCTCTTGGTACCGTTGTAGTGGACTTGAGCCTGGCCTGGCTGGCTCAGTATGGACTGGACTGACCTGAGACGCTGACGATGAGCTGAGGGAAAAAGCAAGGTACAATGTGGTTATATACAATGTGAAGCTGTCAAAAGATGATAAGCCAAAAGGGGACGTTGTGTGTGTAATCTACCTTTTGCTCTTTCTTCAACTTCACTCTCAGAGTCACTGTTGTCATCTGTTACTGCAAACAAAAGTCGTGTCTCTTTAGCCAAAACTACTATTTTACATTATAAGAAAATGTGTAGAATGAAGTTTAATTTCCTCTGGATAATCATCATTTATACTTCATCACCTCTCCCTGAGCTTGTCTCAGCGTAATGATAGATCCTCCGTAGATGTTTCTTCCCGATCCGAGCCTCAAAGATACTGTTGATTTTTAGTACAACCTGTTGGAACAAAGCTTTGACTCAGTGTGAAGAAATACTACAGAATGATTCATTTCCTCAAGGATGTGACCTTCTACATATTCAGCTCTAAAATAAGCACTCAAGCACACACTGTTGGTATCCTGCGGCAGGTGCGGCTGTAGAGATCCCCGGGCAGCCAGGGAGTGTGTTCAGGCCCGGTGGGAGTGGAGGGAGGGCTGAGCTGGGGTGGAGATGAAACACCACCGCTGCTGGTGCTGTGGGTCGACTGGTTGGTTCTCCGCAGGTCCAGCAGCTTGAAGCTCCTGGCTGAATTCTGCCTGAAGAAGCCAGGCCTTGAAGTCTGTAGACAGAATTTAATCAATTTTCGAAATACTTCAAACATAGACGTAAAGTGCTATGCTTGGCTTGTGCCGCAGGAACCTTGGTACTATCGGCTCCAGGAGAGGAGGGCAAAGACTGCTGGGAGCACTGACTATCCAACTCGATGTCTTCATATGGGTTTTCTTTGGATGAATCTGCACGGAAAGCAAAGATGGCAACGTTCAACACATGTTCACAGGCATCTCTAGGTAAAACTAAGAGGTCCTATTGTTCAAACAATATGGGATTCCAGGTTTCATTCCAGTTTGTACAGTCAACATCTCAGTTAGTTGAAATTTAAGGAGATAGTTTTTCAATTTGAGAAATACTCCTGAATTTGTTTGCCAACAGTTAGATGAGAAGATCAATACCACAGTTGAATCAGTCCAATAATGATTAGTCAGTCAAACAAAAGAGAGTTCAGAACAGATTTGTTATCTTTGGATGGAGCTAGGCTAGCTGTTTCCCCTTGTTTCCAGTCTTTATGCTAAGCGAAGCTAACCGACTGCTAGGTGATAGGTGTTAATGTTCTCATCTATCTCTTGCGAAGTGTCAAACTATTTTTATTTTTTTAATTTAAATCAGTGAAAGTTAATAGAGGTGACTGACCGAGGATGTCTTCATAGTGGTGTTCCTGAGACAGTGAGCGAGACAAGAGCGGGCTGGTTGACCCTGCGAGGTCTTCAAACTCAAAGGACTTCCTGTCGCCATGAAGAGAAACATCAGGTCAAACTGTGACTGAAGCCACAACAACAAAACATGACATTTGTGCTTTCTCTATACCTGTTGATGTTGTCTCTGACTCTCTCACCCCTCGGTCTTCCGTAGACACCAGAGGGAGGTTTTGAGGACGTTTTTGTAGAGTTGGAGGGCAGTGGCGGGAGGTTCCTCTGCCCTCTCCCCTGCTTCTGACTCTTCCCAACAAAGGCGGTAGCTGGATGTTGGAAGGTACGTTGGGGTTTTGGGACTGGGTTGATGGGAGGTGCTCCTGGTTCTGTGTACACATTCTCCTGGTCCTGCTTTCCTTCTCTGGCTCCAGAGGATTGCAGTGCACTAGTCTGACCCATGACTTCACATTCTTTCTTCTTCACCTCTGTCCGTTTGTCCTTGTTTGGTGGGCTGAAGTAGTTTCCGAGTTCTGTTGGAGTTTTGCCGTGATTCTCCCCCATAGCCTCCAGCTTTTTGAAAAGAGTAAATACAGCTCTCTTCTCCTGGCTGGTTTGTTCGACTGTCCTCTTGTCGCTGCTTTTCCTCAGCGTCCCCACCTGCTGCTGCGCTGCTGACATAGGTGAACAAGGCCTTGAATCCCCAAGCTTTTCTACATTCTCTTTCTCATGATCTTGTTCTTCCTTGTGGACGGCTCTACTGCAATCCTCTCCTTTTCGGTTCTCACTGGGCTTGCTGCACTTGAGCGTCCCTCTTTGCTGGTTCCCAGTTTCAGCAGGTGAGCATGGCCTTGAATCCCCATTCTCTTGGCTGAGATTTTGCTTTTCCTTATTGGATACTCTCCTGGAACTGTCCGTAGTCTGCTCATCATTGCTTTTCGTCAAAGATTCTGTCCTTTTCATGCTGCCGCATTGGCCCAAAGAACCTGAGGTAATGGATGAATGGGGAGGTTCTTTCCCCTCCCACAGAGAAATTTTATCCTTGATTTTGCCTCCATTGGATCTTGAGAGTTTATTGCCTACCAAGAGATTGTTCTCATTGCTGTGAGGATCAAAAGTTGACCTCCTGTGAGCCATGATGTGTGATTCTTCCCTCTGGTTGCTCAGGTTGTCTAATGGGGCGAAGGGGAGTTTTGGTGCCCCCTCTTTTCTTTGCACAGTTCCCTTGTTTTCCACTGAAGCAATATGGGAACCGCTTAGCTCACCAAGACGGCCGTTCTTCAGTCTAAACATAAAAGGAAAAAACATGTTTTCTGACTTTTACAAAGTTGCACATGAACATAAAGTAGTAAATCCATTGCCACAATAATCTGTAGCCTGGATTCTGGTGTGCCCGTCATGGAGTTTAGCAGATAATCATGCTCAGAGTCACAAAAGAAATATAAAACATGAAATTAATATCCATGCACATGCATTTTTTAGATCATGTTTCATGACAAATTCATGGCTGTTGTGATACTTATGTATGTTGGAGCCGTAACAACACTTGTTGCCACTGAGAGAGATTGAAGCTAGTTAGCAAGCAAGCACCTGAAATAGTGAGCTAAAACTAATGGATGGACAGCTTAGTTGAAATGGTAAGCTGAAAGTTACTGTATACATTAACACTTAAAACAGTTAGCTAAAAGTATAACAGCAACAATACAGTTAATGCTAGCTTAAAGTAATGGCTAAGCATAAATATAACCAATAAATGGCAAACGCTAAAGCTAAAAGAAATCTAATGGATGGCTGTTTGAAACAGATAGCATTAGCTAAAAGTTGGCCACTGAATAAACAGTTTAAAAAAAAATGATTGGCTAAATGAAGCCTAATGGATAAACATTTAGCTCAAGAATACATGGCTGAAATAGTAAGCTAAAAGTATGTTAATGTATCAGCAGTTGAAGAAGCTGGGCCTTCGTAACAAATTGTTAAACTTTGACACAGCCTAGCTAAAAAATCAAATAATAACATTGGCTTTAAAATCAGGTAGCAGTTTCTTGAGTTCATCTGACAGGGCCATAGGGGTAAAGACAAAAAAGGTTGGGAACCACAGTTTTACAGAATTTCTCTGTAAAATACATCATCTCTAAATAAGAATTTTATTAGCCTACTCATGTCAACTAAAGGCTCTGACTGCTTCCAGAGTTTCCCAAACTTCCCAGTAAAGTCTCTGTGACTACCAGTTAGGGGACACTTAGTCTTTTTCTGGCAACAGTGGGAAAATTCAGCCTGTGAGTAAATGCCAGAGGACAACCCTATGACCGAGCATCTTCTTCTCATCAGCCTCGCTAAATAAACACATACTTGGACTGGGGCCCAATTCATCAAACCGTTCTGATTTAACAAATAAACGGGAGGAAATGGGAAGCCCAGAGTTGAAAGACCTGTTGTGACTTTCCCTTAATGGATGCGATGACAAAAGGGCAACCTATACTGCTTTACTTACTGTATTTCTCAAGCTCAAAAGGACTTTGTGAGGAAAATGTTCATTCTCTATAGTGTAAATGTTCAATCTGATACAAACCTGTTGATAGTGGCGTAGATACAGTCCGGTCTGGTTGGCATTCTCTTAGAGGCCTCCATGATCACCGTACACCTAAAAGATGAAGAGGAAACCGTATTCAGCCAATCGATCTATCTCAGCATTCCTTTGAGTTTGAACGTTAAGATTGTTTATTTGCATCCTGTCTGGCTTGGCTCCAACTGACAATTAGTGTCAGACATTTTCAATGAAACTGATAATCATGAAGAGCTTTTTCTTATTAGAGATTAACAGTTTGTTAAGGCTCACTTTTTATGCAGTGTGAACATTCATCCACAGCTGGTAATGTACAGTATTTACAGCCCAGCTGGGCAGACTCAACGAAAGACATGACAGCTAGGGACTCTGTGCGACTCCCTTGAGCAGTTCATCACACAAACCAACATTTCAACAGTCATTAGGGAGCTCTTGCGTGATTGAATCACTCTCCTCAGCCTTTTCTTTCCTGTCTTGTATTGATGTATGCTCCTTTTCTGCTGCAGGAGTTCAACCTTTGGCCCTCACAGCGACCAAAATGCTCTGTTCTCCTCTTCTTGACTTGCATACTTTCACATCTCTAAAAGGCCAGTGTTTCAAAGTTCACTGGCCTCTAAGATAGCGCTTGGTCATTTCCCAGCTCTGAGGCTGTTGTCACCATTTGTTTAGTTGATATATAGTCAAAATGACAGGGTAGCTTGAGCAGAGGGACTGCATACAGCTCTTAAAGACGCAGGCTATGGCTGATTAGCTGGGAGACGAGGCATTTAGATGCCTATCTACTGTTTGATAAAGATAAGGAACCATCAAGAGCGGCTCGATTAAAAGAGAAAGCATATGTATTGGCAGTTTTTTCTTCCGCATGAGGCTGCTTTTAGGAAAAAGTCAATTTTCCAAATATGTTTTTTACCAAATAAATACATCTTATTTTCTCCCCTCTCAAGTTAATTTTTACAGGTGACTAAGCGGAAAAGATACTGTGCTGTACTGTACCAGTACTGAGTTTGTACACTTGAATCACAAACAAGCAAATGAAAATATGAGACAACAGTTTGTGAAACCACATTTTGTATATCGAACACGTCAAATTAGATCTGTTTCTTACCTCCCTCTGTCGTACAGTTTCCATGTGTTCATTAGTGAAATAGGAGCATAATGCAGCCGACGTTGCTATATGAGTATCCATTGGTGTAACCTCAGAACCAACCCGATGTGGTGTGCTGTATGTCCAGGTGAAACCCTCTGTGGCAGGTTCTCTATCTCGATTAAAGCCGCAAAGTGCGTCCTCAGATGCTGTACACTCCTCTCTCCCTGTCTCCAATCTCAAATTTTCATTCACTCTTTCGCTGCCCACACACAGCCTGAACATGACTTCCTCCCTCTCTCTCCTCTCTTCTCTCTCTCTCTCTTTACATGTGTCTCTATCTGCTGGTTGACTCCCTCACAGCTGACATTATGAAGGGAAATCACTGACACATGGGACAGACGTCATTTTTATGACATTATTTCCCTCCAAATCTGACATTCGTTGGAACTCACATCACAACTGTTACTGAGCTACAGTTGCTCATGCAGCTGTAGCACGTCAGCCCACCCTCCTTGCCCTGCGGTGTATATTCAACTCCATGCAAAAGGAGAGTCCCAATGACATGTGCAAATGAAAAATACAAGCAAAGAAATAACAGGCTTCTAAATGTGTTATATCCCAAAAAAAAAGAAACCAAGGGAAAATCCTAAGATTTCAGAGACACTTTTTATATAAATCATCATCAATCAGAACACATACAGTTAAATACTTGTAAATAATTTTTTTTACATTGTCATGTATTTTATTTTTTTTTAATCCAATTCTAAAGCTGCTTTCTTCATCAGCAAACTCGTATTTTTACCACAACCTCAGCTGCACTTCACTCCATACTTTATCTCAACAAATAAACCATTTGAATCCTCTTTTTAATAAATAGGCTTCATGATATTGAAGGTGAAAAATACATATTGCACATTTGACTTTAATCACAATGAAATTTTGGACCAATGTCCAGTATTAAATGTGCATTACACTAACACAAA